>CM055897.1:23202443-23225539 GCA_029582155.1 Panopea generosa | reverse complement strand
GACATAAAAAATAGTTGTGAATCTTACAGGGGCAATGGCTCGTGGACTAATTAAAGCTAGACTTTTCACTGCACTAACTTAGTCTTATTTCCCTCCAGGGTCATAAGTCTCTATCTCCGCTTAGAGGAAGCCATAAAAACTGTGACAGTGAAAACATTTACCTTAACTACCTGTAATGCCAGGTTTTATTGCTCGATAATTTGATCCAATTTAACCACCTCAAATCGATACAGGTAGCTCAGTCTGTATTTTTGCGCCCCCAAACTTGTTTTCTTGAATTATAATTTATCTCTTCAGATATTTCCTTTTATATCCAAAGTTTGGCCTTTTTATACAGATATCAGCAAATGAGGGCTCCATTGATAGTCTATATATAGAATATATGTATATCCCGAACGAGGTCTATTTACCCCCAATGAAAATATGCCTGTCCCACAATTCATAGCAATTGAACGCTTACTTAACTATAATGTCGCTCAAGCTTTCCCTGAATCAACTAACCAATCAATGTGCTCAAAGGTGCTGTGTGGTAACCCTTAATGTATCAACACCCTTACAATTGTCACACTTAGGATTGCAATCGCAACCCTTAGTGTAACAAAGTCAATAGTGTTACACTAGGTGGCCATAACATAGTTTGTTACACTAAGGGGCAATATGTACATAGTTACAGAAATCATCTCCTCTATAATATCTCTCTTCATATTATGGCAATTTACACAATTTATACAATGTATTTGTTTAATACGGTAACGTATTGTTTATGCCACCGCCTTGAAATGTATGTGTGTGTGGTGGGAGTATTGTTCTACCCATGTCCGTCCGTCCGTTGTACCGTCCGCCCGTCCGTTCTTCCGTACTAAAGATTTAGATTATAACCCCTAAGTGAAACAAAATCAGAAATGTTAGACGTTTTCCTTAACCTCTTGTAAATATATTTAATTTAAACACGAGGTTGAAAAAAAAGAAAAATCAAAGGAGACCCACAATAATATATTGATTGCTGTTAATTTACGTTTTTTAACAAGAGTTAGAGATGATAAGTGTCCACTTAACTTCTAACATTGTCATTTTTGTTCTAACACTAAGTGATAATTTTATTTGTAATGTTCCATAATAACAAAATGTCCAATACAACAGCACAGTAAATTTAATAATATATTGCGACGTCAACATGCATTCGAGATAATGCTTTTGTAATGATGGTGATAAAATAAAGTAAAGTTTTAGATGCAAAACAAAAGTAGAACACTGACAGGGCAGTAACAACCTGACCGTATATCCTCTTGGCTTTGATCACTGGAATTAATTCTGTCTCAGGGGCTATGTCACTTTTAAGAGCTGAAAATCTGAAGAAAAAAAGATAGAATAATTGGTGACTGACACATAATAGCGTTTATGCATTGTTCTAATTTTGGTGAAAATGATATTCACCTCTTGTTCCCTAAATCCCGACCCCCCCCCCCCCCCCCCCACCCAAACAATATGGGTATTTCCTTTTCTGACAATTAGAACTCAAGATTCTGCTAATATTAGGATAGCCTTATTCTGTTTGTAGTAACAATGATCTTGACATAATATAAAATATAATACTAGTATTAAATTCGATATGTTACCGGCTTATTAGAATCACTATGTAACAGAACAGACGGACAGACGTACAAGGGTATTTCCCATTTCTATGCTAACAGAGAAAAATTAACCAGTATTAAGCAACAATGTGTCTTAAAAGGCCACCTTTGCACATTCTCTTGACTGGCTGTTTAAGAAAAGTTTGACTGTAGTTGCAAAATAATTGTTATACTAAATGAACCAGCGTTTTAATCAAATGTCGGTACATGTACAAATCATACGCTTAGTGTAACACTTGTTACTCTATGGGTTTTTGTTACACTAAGGGTTACCACAGTGCTGCTATTTAACGAACACAATTGGGAGAACTGGGTCCGTTTTATAAGTCATTTTATAATGACCCATATTGTAAAAAAAAATGATTTTATTACACTAGAGTTGCGGTCCTTACTACAGACTAGCTTCATTGAGCATAACGTCCCGGTAAAAGATAAATGTCTGGCAAAATGAGCCATATTGTTTCTCGAATAGTTTCTCGAATTTTATCATTACAGTATGATTAATCACCGTCAGTGGTTGTTATTCCGTACAGTAGGATTAATCACCGCCATTGGAGGCTTCGTCCGTACAGTAGGATTAATCACCGCCATTGGAGGCTTCTTCCGTACAGTATGATTAATCACTGCCTTTGGATACTTCGTCCGTACAAAAGGATTAATCACTGCCATTGGAGGTTTCTTCCGTACAGTAGGATTAATCACTGTCACTGGAGGCTATTTCCGTACAGAAGAATTAATCACTGTCATTGGATGCTCCTTCCATACAGTAGGATTAATCACTGTCATTAGAGGCTTCGTCCGTACAGTAGGATTAATCACTGTCATTTGGAGTTTCTTCCGTACAGTAGGATTAATCCAAACTCCACGGACTGGTTCACTATACTTCCGGTTCAGAGAAAGTGAACACTCCTGTCTTTGACTACCATTTTATTTATTTTGCTACGGAGTAAATGGATTCCCGGTTGCCAGCTCTGTGTCAATTTTAAATTGAATGCCGGGTATAATACGCAGCCACAAATGCAATGCAAATCTGCGAACATTATAGAATAATTACAATTGATTATCAACAAGAAGCGAAGACACTCATGTTCAGTCCCATTCTGGCAGGTATTTCCTGAATCAGAATTGAACATAGTTTACATATTTTTATGTGTCATAATTTTTGTTCAAGCTTCAAGGTTTAATAATGAATTGAAAGTGTTTTCGCAAGGCTGCACTTACCTCTATCTTGAACGTCCGACTGTAACCAATGAAAAGCATACGGGCTGATTTTCCGACCCACATATTGACATTCCTAAATAAACTACAGTTTTTTATTTAAGTATTGTTAAAAAATAAGATAAATATTAAAACCTTATAAAAACGTGCTTAGAGATTAATACGTGCATCAACCATTATTGTAAGCCCAACGGAAATGGACGTCAATTGCAGCAGGAGTCACAGTCAATAAACGTAGACTGGCAACTGTATGCAGGTTAGGATTAATCACGTAGGATTATTCACTGTCATTGGATGCTTCTTCCGTACAATATGATTAATCACGTAGGACTAATCACTGTCATTGGAGGCTTCTTCCGTACAGTAGGATAAATCACGTAGGATTGATAAATCACGTAGGATTAATCACTATCATTGGAGACTTCGTCCGTACAGTAGGATTAATCAATGTCACTGGAGGCTTCGTCCGTACAGTAGGATTAATCACTATAATTGGAGGAGCTTCTTCCGTACAATAGGGTTAATCACTGTCATTGGAGGCTTCTTGCGTACAGTAGGATTAATCACGTAGGATTAATCACTGTCATTTGAGGCTTCTTCCGTACAGTAGGAATAATCACTGTCATTGAAGGCTTCTTCCTGTACAATAGGATAAATCACTGTCATTGGAGATTTATTCCGAACAGTAGGATTAATCACTGTCATTGGAGGCTTCTTCTGTACAGAAGAATTAATCACGTATGATAAACCACTGTCTTGGCGGCTTCTTCCGTACAGTATGATTAACCACGTAGGATTAATCACTATCATTGGAAGCTTCGTCCGTGAAGTAGGATTAATCACTGTCATTGGAAGTTTCGTCCGTACAGTATGATTAATCGCGTAGGATTAATCACTGTTATTGGAGGCTTCGTTCATACAGTAGGATTAATCACTGTCACTGGAGGCTTCTTTCGTAAAGTATGATTAATCACTATCATTGAAGGCTTCGTCCGTACAGTAGGATTAATCACTGTCACTGGAGGCTTCGTTCGTACAGTAGGATTAATCACTGTCATTAGGTTTCTTCCGTACAGTAGGATTAATCACTGTCATTAGGTTTCTTCCGTACAGTAGGATTAATCACTGTCAATGGAGGTTTCTTCCATACAGTAGGACTAATCACTGTCACTGGAGGTTTCGTCCGTACAGTAGGATTAATCACTGTCATTGGTGGCTTCTTCCTTACAGTAGGATTAATCACTCCCATTGGAGGTTACTTCAGTACAGTAGGGTTAATCACTGTCACTGGAGACTGGAGGCTTTGTCAGTACAGTAGGATTAATCACAGTCATTGGAGATTTTTTCTGCACAGTAGGATTAATCACTGTCATTAAAGGCTTCTTCCATACAGAAGAATTAATCACGTAGGATTAATCACTATCATTGGAGGTTTCGTCATTACAGTAGGATTAATCACGAAGGATTAATCACTGTTATTTGAGGCTTCGTTCGTACACTAGGATCAATCACTGTCATTAGAGGTTTCGTCCTTCAGTAGGATTAATCACTGTCATTAGAGGCTTCGTCCGTACAGTAAGATTAATCACTATCATTGGAAGTTTCGTCATTACAGAAGGATTAATCACTGTCTTCAGAGGCTTCGTCCGTACAATAGGATTAATCACGTAGGATTAATCACTGTTATTGGAGGCTTCGTTCGTACAGTAGGATTAATCACTGTCATTTGAGGCTTCGTCCGTACAGTAGGATTAATCACTGTGATTGGAGGTTTGTTCCGTACAGTAGGATTAGTCACGTAGGATAAATCACTGTTATTGGAGGCTTCGTTCGTACAGTAGGATAAATCAATGCAATTGGAAGCTTCTTATGTAAAGTAGGATTAATCACGTAGGATAAATCACTGTCATTGGTGGTTTCTTCCGTACAGTAGAATTTATCACTTCCATTGGAGGCTTCTTCCGAACAGTAGGATAAATTACTGTCATTCGAGGTTCCTCCGTACAGTAGGATTAATCACTGTCTTTGGAGGCTTCGTCTGTACTGTAAGTTAATCAATGTCATTGAAGACTTCTTACGTACAGAGGGAATCGCAGTCTATCTCAGAACCCGTATCTCCAGAATCAATGAAAAAGCAAGGAACCCAATGCCTGCCCCACAAGTCATAGCAATTGAACGTTTACTAAACTGTGACGTCATTCAAACTTTCAGTTGAAGCAGCTGCGACATTGCTATTCAACGGACAGAATAGTAGAATTCTTGTATATTAAAGACTGGGCCTTGTTTCATGCGCATTATATGTTGGTATGAAGTTTTTGAATGTGAAACCGTTTTCAAATATATAAAAATAACTTTGGTTTGAAGTTTTTAGTGTGAACCCGTTCTCAAACATATTAGTTTAGCTTTTGTGCTGGAACTGGGCATTGTTTCATGCACATTAGTTAAGTTTCGAAGATTTCAGTTTGAAACATAAAAGTGTAAATTTTGAACTGAAACTGACCATTGTTTCATGCGCATAATTTTGGTATTGAAGCTTTATTTAGTTAAAAACAGTTTTCAAACATATGCTGTTGAGGCACGTTGTCTGAACAGGTGGTCTCACCATATACAATTATAAAATAGTATTGAACAACAGTTAGTCCAGCTCTACATGTTTTAACTTCATATTGCATATAGATGAATGGGTTGAGAATTTATTTGTGTGGTTTCTAAACATTAGAATCATTTCATTTTGTTTGAAATTTACGAACCATGAGACAAGAAGTCTGAGCAACGTTTGGATTTGGAAGTAAGATCTGATTGGCTGAAACAAACATACCTCTACAATGGTTATGTTATAATAAATTTTAAAAATATTTATTCGGACGTAGGTAATGACTGTTATCTTGTTTAAGATATTTGTCATAGTAAGAAGGTAATTTTATGAAAATAATGAATATAGAAATAAACATCCAAACGATACCCTTTTGAAATACTATGGAAATATCCGAGGTAGTCCGATTGTTTGAATCAATCAATCAAAAACGTTATTCGATTTTCGCTAAATAAAAATGAATTTTATACTCGGCCGAATTTGTCAAAGCAAGCGCCGCATATGATCAGCGATCGATGTTGTTTCCAAGGCAACCATATTCTTTAGACAAGCGAATGGTCTCTAAGTAAGCACTACATTGTATATTTTGTAGTTACTTAGACAAACAACGCCACGTGGTCAATGGGAGGGACGATATCCGCTCTGGTTTCGGGTTAATTGTTGTCAAGTATTTAGTTTTTACGCTACCTAGTCAGCAGACGATTTCGTCGCTTCCTTAGACTGTGATATACAAGTTAGTATGTCCGATGCAAATGAGAGTCCCACGATGAGGTTTTCATAACATAATAAACTATAATGACATATATAATATAATGAGTTGCAATAACACTTTTATTGGCCTGACCAGTACATAATAATTATCCGATGGCATTGACAAGGTTGTGGTTAACGTAATACTGCGCCACAGCGTCGTTCGGATTCTGGCCAGTGAAGGAGATTTTCATGCAGGGCTGGTCATCTGCAACAGCTTTATAAGAGTTGTCCCAAATCATGTTGCAAAAATTTGTAGCGTTCCCGAACATGTTTGTAAATGGTCGACACGTGGCCCCAGTAGGACATGTGTTGGTACCTAAATCACACGTTTAATTATTAGCCGATATGGCAAAGTTAGACAATTTTAGAACTTGTATATTGAATCATAATGTATGATTAAATTTATAATAGTTTTAAGTAAATTTTATTATTTATTATCAAGTCAAGGAGAGCCTTAGGTTTGGAAAACTTCAATATGAACTGTTGAAACAGAACGGCACGATGACGAAGACAGGAAGTAATATCGGGTCTTCGTCGTCGTGCTGTCGTGGTACCGCTCCATCATCATCGTGTCATCTTGTAAGTGTATCTTCGTCATCGTTCCATAGTGTCATCACTCCATCACCATCGTGCTATCGTACTGTATGTCGTGTCATTACCATCGTGTCATTGTGTTGTCGTGACATTGCGTGTACCTGTTGGCAAAGCGGCATCACGATGGCCTTAACGGAACACCGTAATCACATATTTATACAATAAAAACACTTCACAAACTCACCAGTCGTCCAGTTAAATCCTACTTCCCAGTTACCTAGACACGTGAATTCATGTTTACAGTCATTCCACCATTTGTCACACTCTGTTTGACACAGTGGGATATGCATGAAGCGCTCATTTCGAATTTCCGAGGTTTGCTGTTAAAAAAATATAATTACATATATACATGTATTCAAAATGCAATGGAGAATTTGCAATTATTGTAATTATAAATAAGTCAAGAAATTAAATTTAACCACTTAAGACATATTTACAGTTATCATTTACATTCATGATTGGCAGGCATTGTTACCTCGGTGATCCACGGGCCTGTGTTCGGAGAGCACTCGTAGAAACATAGGTCCCGGACAAAGTGAGCTCGGCAAGCGTCCGACAGAGTGTGACCAGGACAATGGTTCCAGTTGAAGTCTAGCCAGTTGTCAGATTGATGAAACGTAAAAGTAGAAGTATGGTCACAGCAAGCACGTGATCTCCATGGCGCACACTGGTAATTTAAAGGGAGTTAAAGTTATAACGAAAAAGCCAATTTACAACTGTTTTAACCATGGGTAAACTCAAATCACCAGAATGATAATGCCACCACAAGTGTAACCAGCCTTTGAAACAACGTTCCGGCACCGCATTTAGCAGGTACGCGTGACGGACGTTCCCACACTTGTGGTAAGTTTAAACATGGAATTTCTAGAGTAAATAACATATTTTATTGCCATATAAACACATATTACAATGTATGTCATGCATATGAGTCAAATACAATTTCCAGACCCTTTTTCTTTAAATTGTATTTGAATTTTGAATTGTTATGTTAAATACTAGTAAATACTTTATTATTGTTATTATTATTATTATTATTATTATTATTTGCCTTACACTATTCAGCAATTATGCATACTATGTGATACAAACAGGAAGTAAAAGCATAATATACGTTTCGAGTTTATCAGTTTTTAATGTTGCTTTCTATGAACGAGACACCACTATACTCTTTATTTTTTCGTAAATAATACTGGAGCTTAATTTTCCATAATGTGTATACAGTCGTGGGTGTGAAGGTAGTTTGGTGCGTGAGTACTAAAATCAATTTTAAAGTGAGTGTCTCAAAATAAAACGCTATATATGTATTTAGAACATCTCATTATCGTTAATTAATATAAACCGAATAGTTTAATTTGTAAAATCCATCAAAGCGTGACAAATTCTATATGTAAATTGGAGTGGTAAACTTGAAAAACAAATATCCATCCTAAATATAGACAGCACTTAAATACTGTTTAACGACCTTCGCATCGTCATTCTGACTTTTTCTAAGATGAAACAATTTTTACTTCGTGTAAACCTGTATACATAACGAATCAAACTGAAATCAAAATGAAATCACATGTCTCGTTTATAACGTCACAAAATATAATTGCCATTTTAAGCGTAAGTCAGGAAAACCCTTTTCAGTACATGTATATTATTCTGGAATGTTTACATAGATACCTTTCTGGCAATACGGGTCAGTGAGTATATACAAATGTATAGGTATGGTATATTGGTAAATATGTTTTTAGCCAATTTTACGATTTTGAAAAATTCTGATTTATTCCCTTTAACACTACTGCACGTCCCTGTAATTGGTTTAAACTTATTTATTTCACTTCGATTGTGTAACAAGCTACTTGCACCTTTGACAAATCACTCTTCAAGTTT
This sequence comes from Panopea generosa, assembly GCA_029582155.1. Lineage (NCBI taxonomy): Eukaryota > Metazoa > Mollusca > Bivalvia > Adapedonta > Hiatellidae > Panopea > Panopea generosa. The sequence goes on along the minus strand of CM055897.1, from coordinate 23,216,875 downwards.
TCCTGGGTAGAACCAGTACAAAGCATATGTGGAAAAACGTGTCTTGCTCAAAAATACCATAAAAAGCCGTGGCGGGGGTCGAACCAACGACCCTTGGATCATGGGTTCGGTGCTCTACCACTAGATCACGCGTACTTTATAACTAAAACATCACTTGAAAAAATAATACATTAAACAACACATATGCTCCAGAAACATTCAGAAACATTTCCATTATTTCCATCTGAATTAATTAATCAGTAAATGCTAATTTATATTTACCTCTCCGAATAGATCCGGTTCTGATTCAGGTTTCGATTTATGATATTTACCATCAATGCACGTGTTCAATACATTTCTAGAATCCGAAGATTGTGCCACAACGACTGAGACAAAAAGTGCTATATCAAGTAATTTAGTCATCGTCAGGCATTAGTTAGAAACGATAACCAACAAGTGTGACATATACATATATATAGACCTTACGCCGACAGATGGCATCATATCACGTATTTCTCACGTCAACGCGTCCATTTAAAAAAGGACTTAATATATAGAAGGATAGGCATCTCCTGACTTAAGGTTGATAAAGTAGCACACGGGGGATTAATTATTTGGTAAACATTAATTCATAATTTACAGGCAACTGATTTCTTGAACTAAAATGTCCCGTAATGTGTTGTTATTTTAGCTGCAGTGTACACATTTTGAAATCAGAAGTACTTCCAACAATCAGAAGTACTTAAAAACATCTATGTGGAATTCTTTTCTTACCATTGAAATCCTAGACCTTATCTTATATTGAACAGGGAACAAAATTCAACTGTGTAGTGAGACCTTAAGAGATGAATCCTTGCGATAAATTCGATAGATCTCAACTCCATTTTGTGCACTTGCCAGTTTAAAACCAGGCTACTGGCAACTACATGACGTCCCATTTCTTAACCTAAACGAAGCTGTTTATTACGGTGTCCCGTTGGGGTCATCGCGGCATATATTTTTTTAATTAAGTCAAGTCGAAACAACGAAATAACGAAACTACGATGATGAAAAGTCGAAGCAACGAAATTACGATGGTGAAAAGTCGACGATGGATTAAATAAAGTCTAACTTTTAACTTTTAACCTATACTTATTCGTATGGTTTCAGGGTAAGAACAGGACTTGCCAATCCCTACCTGTGTCCAGTTTCCTGTTTTTGGCTCTTGGCGAAAACATCCCGGTCAATTGTGTCGTAATAGGCGAAATATTGGGTAGTGCATACGGAGTATTTCCTTAAGCAAACGAAATCGGGAAAAGAGCTTATTGAATATGATGGTGGTCGGTTGTACTTCTTTCTCTTATTTAAAAAAAAAGACTAGATATTTTTGTTTTTGTGTGATAATTCATTGTCATGAACTAGCTGTAAGTCATTCAAATCTTTACTTATTATTTTTATGTAAAATGTTTGACAAGCACTAGTCCCTGATCTCTGTAAAACCTAGCTGAGACTGCTCATGGTATATGAACCACAGGTCCGCAAGAATTTAAGAATATTACATATAATACCTTTTGACTCGTTGTATCTACTTATCAATTAATGGCCTTTCCTAACTTTGTTGTAATCTGATTCATTGCTTGTTATTGTCGATGTTTTGTTTTTCTTCTAACAATTACAATTCCACCCCGCCCAACGTATACGTTACATAAACGGCAACTACACCGCATTTACGGTGATAATTACACACGATAAACCGGTACTTCCTGTTATTTTTGTGCACGCGGGCTAACAGTGAGGTAAGAAAAAAACCTTTATTTTCGTATTATTAGTTTGTTTTTAAATCAAAGACATAGCCGATACGAGCGGCATTCTATTTAAGTTTCAAGCGGACATGTGTTTTTGAATGGGAGCATGACCGTCTCCTCAAACATTCGAGAAAAGTGACGGATTGAACCATTTTCAGGTTGAATACAGCTCAATATATTACTTCGGAAGTATTTATGGGGCTACTTTTCATGTTTTACATTTGTTTTATGTATCAATATACCAAATTATATCAGTAAAATTACAAGCTGATGTTATAAGACAACATTTGCTTAGTACGTAGCATAATTAGGTGCCACGTATAATGTACACTACATAAGTCGGTGTGTTGTGTCATTTAGCGGTATTCTAATAACATGAAATAATACTACAACTTTTTCAGGGATGTTTTTAAGTTGTATCGTTGTTTACATTTCACAAATAAACTAAGTATTTTTCCCGTTTTCGAACATTATCGTCCATCTCACTCTTTCGTATGACATATCGCAACTGTTTCAGACCCGTATACCATTACCTGTTCTTCATGTAATACATGTATGTACAATATTTATATTGTACTTGATGGCATAAACTGACTCTAAATATTCAAACAAAACATATAATTATATAATAGCCACCGAGGCAAACGGAGGCACTTGCCTACTGTAGAATTTGCGGAGTTTGATGTTTATTAGTGTTTTGTAAAAATAATAGTTATTCCCAAAATACGAATTACTGGTGCAAAATTATGGCATACCATTCACATATAATATATGCAGTATGAATGTATCATAATACCCAGCAAATACTTGTCTTACAGTGTATTACTAAGAATTGATATGCACTGTTATGTCGGGTCTAAAAAGTCACCAATGTGTATTCAAGATTAAAGTGTAAAAAGGGGCAATTGTATAAAATGTAGTTTGTGTTATATATTTGAACGGCTTAAAATGCCTGAAATATCAGAAAAATGCAGAAAATGCATGCCACGGGCTAAATATCTTTTCGTGGCAGCATACCCTCGGACACCCCTAGCAAAGTTGTAATTGTGCCTCCTGTAAAATCAAACAGGAAGATATATTAGAATAACTACTTCAACATGTCTGATACCTCAGCATAATAATATCGCTTTTCATAAAAACACAACATGTGTACTCCTGCATCACAGGATTGCGAGAGAGATTGTGATTGTGTCGTTGCGTTAAGTTGACATATTTTTCAAGTGTGTTAGTTGAACACGGTCCGGTAACAGTTTAAAAAAAAAAGATAAAAAAAAAAAGAATAAAATAAATGTTCATTCAAATGTTTACTATGGCTATATTTTTCATTTGAAAAGCTTTTAGTATAAAAGTACTGTTTTTTTTATTGTACTGTTGTTTTCTGAATTTAGCAAATTGATAAACTTAGGCATGTTTGGTCATTCCCAATAGTACTTATTTATATAAACTTTTCTCAGATCGGCATTCAGCACACATTCAATAATAAAATGATATTCATTCTTTTATTTATTAATCCATTTTATTTATTACATACTCTCAGTTTCGTTCGTCAAATGGTGTTCTAATTGGCCGTATCCAACGGCCTGCATCTGCTTCTAATCGATACGACGAGCGTCGTAACTAAGCAAAAGCTTTAATAAACTTTTCAATTTTGATACAATTTAAATAAGGATGAAATCTAAAATTAATAATACTATTGTAAAAGACTGCGAGTGCTGACTCATTTAAACGACTATGCCAGTCTTCAATAAATTGGTCACTAAAACGTTGTTTTTCTGCTAAAATAAATAGTTCCGGTGATCCGGCACCTTGATGTAGCCACACATCAGTAAAGTCTAAATTTAAAAAAGATTGTTCAGTAAAGAAATCCAAGTAGTCTTTTTTTGGATATACCTCTAAATCATCTAAAAGCATATTATTAACAATTCTAATGTATTTTGAATCGTTTACATGTAGTATTTTTAATCAACATTTATTAATATATATACACACCGTGTATAATCGTACGCCGGATATTGCGACCCACGAAGCGAGAACGAAACTCTACATTCAAGCAACTGCCCTGTTATTTTTATTGTTAGTGTATCATCTGTTAACTCCACGGACAAGCAGGTTTTGTAAATATTATCTCAAATAGCTAACCTTTCCATTTGCCTTATATTTTGGCTGATACTTAATTTGTAGACATAAATCTTAAGTAAATAATAGTGATGTGGTTGTGTCATTTGTTGTGATGCCAAACTCTTTATTTCCCTTTTTGCTGATTTGAAACAATTTACTTACATATCGGTAAAGACAGGCTATGGTCAAATATTCATGATAAACACTTTATTTTTATTGAGTCGTTGGTTAAAAGTGATACAATTACCGACAATATGAACAGACGGGTGTACGGGGTATTGTGTGCATGATGAACGGCGTATTGCAAGTGATACATCATTTAGTGTACGGCGTATTGAAAGTAAAATGACATCTTTTATTGCACTTTAACTAGCTTGTCGTTAGAGTATACGATTCCTTACCATATACATGTAGATCTATATTGTTTTAAATGTATTTCAGGAAAGACAACACTGTAGTGTTTCTATTGCAGAGTGGAGGCGAACGCTTTCAGAGATAATCACAGATAATCGGTAGCCTATCTATCACAACATTACAAAGTTGTTCAAATAGTGTGACGTCGCGTCAGATGTTGAAGCTTACGCCGATTTCAGGGTATTGCGGGAAATAAAAAAATGTTAATAGTGTTGAATAATCATATTATATACACTATTTTATACCAAATTAAAGATAATTTCATTTTCTTTGTTATGGTAATATTCTTTATTTACCATTATGTAACACGTACGTCAGGGAAAACGTTAACGATTTTGCGTCAACAGAAAAAACATGGTGAGAAATGTAACAGAATATATCCAGTGGTACGAGTTAAGGTAGTGGACCCGTAATGGGCTCGTTAACTTTCGTGCGATGTCGGTATCCTCCGTAACGATTTCGGAGCATCTCGGTATAGATCGGAATAAACTTATAAATACATAATGTATGGATATTTTTTTATTTCATAACAATAAATCACATATCCTGTTTTGTTTTATTGCTTTTAATATCATTTTAGCGTCATTAACTTTAAATTTAAAAAAAAAAAAAATAAATAAACGATAATTGCTCACTTCCGGTTGTAAACAAAAATGGATTTTTACGATCGTCGAAGATGTTTTTGTTCGAATAAAAAGAAAAAAACAGCGAAGTCTCCTTCGATTGGTGGGAATATTGATCACACATATAGCAATCAGACCGCTTGTAATGTGTCAGAGCCAGTGTATCAATATCAAATGAAGAATCGACGAAGTGCGTTGGAAAAAGTGATCGAAAATTGGTTGTATTCGAAGTTTTGTTGTCAAACCTAAAACGTTGTCAATTATGCAGACCTAGCTCTGTACCAGTTACTTATGACAGCATTGCTCAGAAAGGGTTAGACGAATATGTGTATGTTGTGCGTCAGAACAGTGACTGTGGACATGTCAACAGAGTTGCCTATGGCAAAAACACACCATCAAAGATCTAAAAGAATGCCCTATTTTGCAGCCAACACAAAACTAAGCCAGGTAAGATAGTATTGATGACTATCTGTTGTATAACGTTGATTTTTTTTATTAGAACTGATAGTAATTAGTTGCGATGAAACTGTTCAATTATCCAGAATTTAAAAAATGCTGAGATACATATATATATATTTTTTTTTTTTTGCTAGACTTTGATTGATGATTGAATATATAGAATATCATTTTCGTGCCATCGAGACCAAACGGACGACCAGCTAGCCTAACCACTCTTTAAGGGATCCTGGAAGCTTAACCTGTACTCGAGTACACTCATTTCTAAAAGTAGTTGATAACTTTCCCACATCAATCAGCGGTGAGAGACGAATGATATTGATAATGAGACACATTGTCTCATATCAACAAAATACATAAAACTAAAATGTAAACAAGTAGTAAGAATTGTTTTTATATACATGTAGATACAATGATATAAGATATAATATATTGCAGTTAGAATGTTGTGTATGTTGATTTCAGTAATCCAGTTACACTGAAGACAGCGATTCACTGTCAGCTCTCTACTGTCTGGAGGTCTGTCAGGTCAACACACAGAGTAAGCCACGTTTTCCTGTCCGGCAAGAAGTGCAATGTTCTGTGCAGTAGACGCTGAATGGCACACACAAGACTTTGAAAGTTTAACATGTATGTATTTAATAATTTATAATTGATTAATTGCATTGAATTTTACGCTTTTTTTAACGTGACAATTGTATTGATGTCCTTACATGTACGCAAGGAATTATATAGAGCTATACAAGTCCATGATGTACATAGTCATCGGGTTTTTGTAGATATGCAATAGTTTAACCAGGACTAGATACCCATTATCTGTCATTGTCTCTCTGCCATATGTTCTATTATAGAATGCAGTCAGATAATCCGTGTAGATGTTTAGTTTCATATTAACAATCAATGCAAAACTTCCAGGCGAACTGTTTATGAAAAACTCTCTTTAATGAATTGAATTGGTTTATACCAACTTATTTTAGCTCGATTGCGAAGAAAGCTCTGAGCTTTTATTAAGCACTCTTGAGTCCGCTTCCCGATTAGAACCAGTCCTGCGTGTTGCTTTTTCATAGGCACTGGGTCGAGCTGGGGATCAAACCCGCAATCTTTGGCGTGAGCTGCCAACACTATCCACGAAACTACCGTCTCACTTTGAGTATTTTGAGAATTTGTATTTACAACAGTGAGGTCAGTCATTTTGGGACATTAGGATGAGCAAAAAATGACATATGAAGAAGATAAAGAGAAAATAATAGTATTCAATTATAATTCACTTCTTGAAAATATTAGCTCAAAGCAGTCTCAAATAATAACAGTACTTTATTCTGTATTTGTAGTACGTGGTGGACTGATGCCACACATTACATCTATGATAGCTGCAGTGGAAGTTGAGTCTTCACAATCATTTGCCACCTATGTTAGACCAGGATTGCCTATACCATCAGAAGGTTACTGGTATAGTGATGATGATTCTGAAACCATGAGAGTCAATGGTAATAGTGTGAAACCAGTCTACATTCAAACAGCTATCCAGAAACTTTGTAAATGACTTGAAAAGAATTCTAAAGTCGTATTAGTTGCTTTCAATGGAAAATGATTTTATTATCCAGTGGTATATGACGTACCAACAATACAGAGCAATTTTCAAGTGTGTATCAGGATTAATTATTCCCTGACAGTGTTAAGGAAACTGTTTCCAAATCATTCACATAAAATGGAAGACCTTGTGAAATTGCTGTGCGATATCAGCTACAGTGCACAAAATGCCGATTCGTAGTCACTTGGGCAACTTCTGAAATAATTGACACCGAAAGAGCTCCTAACCTACAGTTTCGCTCCAAATGAAAACAATTTATAAACATTCTGGTGAGGATGGACTGAGAGGCAGATTTCCTGCCAATAATGGTGATGGTGTACCAAGGGTCACCAAAGCAAAAAAGTATTAGATGAGGTTATATCAAAGATTGTTATATATTTCAAACAATGACTCTTTATGACTTGAAGTGTGTGTGTCAAGTGAGTGGGTGGGGGTTCTATTCTGTTATACTGTTAATGTGAACTTTTTTACATAATATTAATATTTAATAGTTTATGTCATACTATGTTTGTTTTGAAATTGACACTTTTCGCAAGATTAGTAATTTAAGTGTTTAAGCACGAGAATGAATCTGTGTAATGGGGTTGGGGTGGGTGGGGTTCTGATTCCATGTTCTATTTTCACATATTATTGGACATATTATTGCTTTTATGCTATTTCTGTATAATGTGGGAACATCTTTATTTCAATAATATTTGTCATTATAGTTTTTGTATATAAACTTGGAAACATTAACATTACTTTTAAGATAAACATTTATTTCTATAGAAATGCCGATTATGAAATTTTGACCCTATCATATTAAAAAAGTTATTGAGAAAAAACCGTATGGTAAAACTTCCTAATCTTTTGATATCATCTATGGAATAGTATATATATAAAAGTTAGTCATGTAGTATTGATGCCCCAATAGTAGAATGGATTCTCTACACTTTTATTTTAGAACAACTTTTTTCAAAACTATCAAAAATATGGATTTCTCCTGTCCGCTATAATACAAATGAGTTCATTTTAGATTATTTTTTTTCAATTTAATGTTGCATGCTCATATTATTTCTTAAAACATATGCTTTTAGAATACACTGATGGTGAAAAATGTAAAAAATATTGAAAATTAATAAAATTGTAGCAATTTTACCTATTTTGGACTTTGAAATTTTTTTGCGGCCTTTTAAAAGTGGGATATGGTAAAGTAAATGTGGATAACTTTTTTTTTAAACGGTAAAAGTTTCTAAAATTTTGGAAATTAGTCAGTGATATTATATAGTAAATAAAAATAAAAGGCTTTTAAAGATTTGAAATATAGCCCATTACGGTCCCACTACCTTAATAAACGAGTTTAGGGTGGAAACCGCGCTTAATCGTTTTTAAAAGTATATTTGTAAAATTGAAAACAAATATTTTTTTGTAAATTTTAAATGAAAATACGATTTCTAGTAAAAATGTCACAAATGGTGAAAAACTTGTATTGTTAATTACATTGCTAAGTTTCTCATCCAATAAAATGTTTCATATTAAACTATATCAATTTTATTTCAATCACATAATAGTGTTTTTATAAAAAACAACATGTGTTAATATTAATTCAAATATCCAACATATGAGAAAGTTATTATTAAAGTTATCAGTTTATTGATTTCTAGTAAAAATGTCACAACGCTAATGTCTAACTCGGCGTGACGTAGCGTGTATTTAAGCAAATGCGGTTTTAAGGAATTATAATTTTGAAGCAAAGCTGTATGTAACTAAGGGAAAAACGAACTTATTAATATAAATAACATTGTTTTAGTTATTATTGAACAGGGAATAATGTTTATATCGATGAAATAACATTTTTAAAAAATAATTATTGTTACCTAACATATATATATATATATAATATATATAAACATAACATACGTGTTTCTTTGATATTTGAACCTCGGCTGCCTTGACGGAAACGGAAAATATTCGACTTCGAATAGAAAGTAAGAAAAAGAAACTGAGGGAACAGAAAGCTAACTGGCTCAGAAAAAAATGGTGCGACTCTCAACAAACTACACAGTACTAAAAAGCGAGGTATTTGGACTATACATTAATCTATATTACTACTCAAGTAGTTATCACAAATCACAGATAATCAGTAGCCTAGCGTTCACAAAATTACAAAGTTGTTAAAATGGTGAGTAGTTATCACAAGCCACAGATAATCAGTAGCCTAGCTATCACAAAATTACAAAGTTGTTCAAATAGTAAGTTGTTTTCACAAATCACAGATAATCAGTAGCCTAGTTATCACAAAATTACAAAGTTGTTAAAATGGTGAGTAGTTATCACAAATCACAGATAATCAGTAGCCTAGCTATCACAAAATTAGAAAGTTGTTCAAATGGTGAGTAGTTATCACAAATCACAGATAATCAGTAGCCTAGCTATCACAAAATTACAAAGTTGTTAAAATAGTGGTTAGCTATCACAAATCACAGATAATCAGTAGCCTAGCTATCACAACATCACAAAGTTGTTCAAATAGTGAGTAGTTATCACAAATCACAGATAATCAGTAGCCTAGCGTTCACAAAATTACAAAGTTGTTCAAATAGTAAGTTGTTATCACAAATCACAGATAATCAGTAGCCTAGCTATCACAAAATTACAAAGTTGTTCAAATAGTAAGTTGTTTTCACAAATCACAGATAATCAGTAGCCTAGTTATCACAAAATTACAAAGTTGTTAAAATGGTGAGTAGTTATCACAAATCACAGATAATCAGTAGCCTAGCTATCACAAAATTAGAAAGTTGTTCAAATGGTGAGTAGTTATCACAAATCACAGATAATCAGTAGCCTAGCTATCACAAAATTACAAAGTTGTTAAAATAGTGGTTAGCTATCACAAATCACAGATAATCAGTAGCCTAGCTATCACAACATCACAAAGTTGTTAAAATAGTGAATAGTCATCACAAATTACAGATAATCAGTAGCCTTATTATCACAAAATCACAAAGTTGTTAAAATAGTGAGTAGTTATCACAAATCAAAGATAATCAGTAGCCTAGCTATCACAACATCACAAAGTTATTAGTGAGTAGTTATCACAAATCACAGATAATCAGTAGCCTAGTTATCACAAAATTACAAAGTTGTTAAAATAGTGAGTAGTTAACACAAATCAAGGGTAATCAGTAGTAATGAATAATAATCAGTGGTACTGACATAAAGTCATATCCAGAAAACAAATTAAAAAAAAACAAAAAAACTCTTCACACGTTCTGTCTAATTCAAACGAAACTAGGAAAATGCCAGGTATATTCGATATCATGTCTTTGCAAGTGTGACTTATGTTAATTGCGACTGCAAAGTTAACAGTAGCTCTTCCACATTTGGAACAACATGCCTCGGTTCTTCGTGTTTCCTTTGGGTGTGTTTATTAAATCTTTCCTTCAAACTGATGTTGCTACACAGTGGTGGCATGTGTGTTCGCGAGTATTCCCTTTTTTGTAAGAACTCCACTTTGCAATGCGAGCTTTGGTCTCTGTCGGCTTTTAAATGTTGAGAACAATGAAACCGGTACTGTACAATTTGATTGAACCCTTGCCATATATCTCACAAATGTGTTTAAATGTCATCGTATGCTTGTTTTTAACATACACATCTAGTCTTAATTTGCTCCTTAATCCTTTACCACAATAATAACATATGACAGTATACGCTGATTGCCGCGTTTTGTCTGTAACCAGAATTTTTTGAGAGGAGTACTCATCTGTGTAGGTATATGAAGTTAAGTTTGTCTCTTTAAGTTGATCCGAGATATCTAAAGACTGCACACATAGGTTCATCTGTCAAAAGAAAAAAGCATAAACAATCACAAACAATAAGTTTTTGAGAAACATACGTCCCCAAACACTAGCACTTATGATGCCTGGATTGGTAGTAAGACAGGTTACCGACTGAGCAAATCTTGCTGGCTACCAGTCACTTCATAATCGGAGTATGTTTTATAGACAGTGCATAAATGACATAAAATATGAAATTAGCATTTTTTGTTTAACGTTCATTTAGTGTCCACTTACTTTTTACATGAAAAAAATAAAATCACATCTTGTGAATGTTCAACAAATATGAACAGTTTATTAAATATCGCAAATTGATGTTATGAATTGTATGCAATGCTCCGTACACAAAATTGCAATAATCTGTACACACCTTCCCAAAGTCTAGGCAATACCCCGTACACCGGTAAATTCTTATTGCCGGTAATTGTATCACTTTTAAACGACAATTCGGTAAAATAAACTGTTTATCATGAACATTTGACCATATCCTGTCTTTACCGATATGAAAGATGTCAGTAAATCGTCTCAAATCGACGAAAAATAAAACAAAAAGTTTGACAACACAACAAATGACACAACCACAACTATTTTTTGCTTTAGATTTACGTCTACGACTTAGGTATCAGACAAAATATATGACAAATAGAAAGGTTAGCTACTTGAAAATATATTTACAGTACCTGCTTGTCAGTGGAAATAGCAAATGATACACTAAAAAATAAAAATAATAGGATAGTTGCTATAATGTAGAGTTACGTCCTCGCTTAGAAGGTCGCAATATCCGGTGTACGATACGGTGATACATGTATATCGTTGACAAATAGGAGATAGCCAAATTCACTATGAACAAAATCATTCTGCGTTGATATTTTAACACCTATTAATATTTTTAAAACTGTAAATTTAATTTTTCAACGGGTTAACAATCATTAAATCCCCAGACTTCACTCCCGCAATTCAAAATCGGTGTAATTAGCTTGTCGAAAAGATCTACCCTGTGCTTCGGCTGTTTTTCTTTATAATTACAGATCTGGAACCAGTGAAGAAATTGAGCCCAGACACATGTTGCAATTTATTTCGCTGTATTTTGGACATAAATGTTACAATTGAGCCCTATGGGAAATGTAATAGGGGTGTGAGACGTTAATGTCGCAGCCCATCTGCCGCCAAATGTCACAAGGTTAACACGCTATGGCATAGCACCACATTGGGAACAGGATGCGCTTCCGTGGGGTAGTCGCATAATGGCGTTTATAAATAATTAAAAACTGAATAACAACACTCAAATAGTTGGGAAGAACTAGTATTTCATGTAATTAGAATACCGCTGAACTGAGTGACACAATGGCGTACAATATACGGGGCACCTACTTAAGCTACGTTATATTAGCAAATTTTGGCGTTTAGCAGCCTTATAACCTCAACTTGTATTTTTTAACAATATAACTTGGTGTATTGATAAATAAAACAAATATAAAACATAGAATTGTCCCAGAATTGCTTCCGAAGTGATAAATGGATATGTTAATTACGTATTTTCAATCTGAAAGTGGTTCATTCCGTCACTTTTCTCGAATGTTTGAGGAAACGGTCATGTTCCCATTAAAAAACACATGCTCGCTTGAAACTTAAATATAATGCCGCTCATATCGGCTATATCTTTGGTTTAAAAACGAAATAATAATACGGAAATAAACCTCACTGCCCAATCGCGTGCACAAAAATAACAGGAAGTAACGGTTTACCATGTGTAGTTATCACCGTAAATGCGGCGTAGTTGCCGTTTATGTAACGTTTACGTTGGACGGGGGTGTCTATGGACGCGGCATTAGTGACTACAATTAAGGACGTCGTATACACAGCGGCAGGCAGGTCAAGCGGTACGCGATGTTTGTGGTCTAACAGGCTACAGCTGTTCAGCGTGTTCTTAAAGAACAATTAAACATGACAAAAAGGTCAGCGCTAGATGGGTCCCTCGCTTGCTCTCGGAAGAACATAAAGAGAAACGTATACACTAAATGCGTCCATGAAATTTCTACAGTGCTACCGGCGAAAAGGCATCAACTTCTTAGATCGCATATGATGAATCTTGGATCTATTAATTTGATCCGGGGACGAAAGAGCAATCCTGCCAATGGAAAACGCCCGTGTCGCCAACACCTAAGCAAGCAAAAGTAGGACATCCGGAAAACAAATGTACATCTTCTTCGCCGATCGCCAGGGGATTACTTTCCAGCATGCAGTGCCGATAGGACAAGCTGTTAATGTTGCGTATTATAGAAAAGTAAGTTTCATTTGAAATACAAAATAAATCAATTCGTTATTATAATATAACTCTACTAGTTATTTATTTGCGATAAAATAATGTTCTTAAATAATATTCTTAATTTTTAAATTACATGGTCAGTGTATGCTGTACGCAAAACGAGTGCGTTGAAGAAGAGGAGGCCCGGTGTTAACCTCGAAGATGTATTATTACACCAGGACAACGCGCCTGCCCACTAGTATGTGATGTCCAAACAATTATTAGATTTGTTTATGTATCTACCAAGTTCTATACGTATTAACAACTTGTCATTTTGCCTAGAAACTTTCATTATCGCTCGCTTGTCAATATTAGCACTCTGCGTATAATTTATCTAAATGTGACGCATATAATATATCAAAATTAAGTCAACTAACCACATCTTGGTCATTCTATACCCAATCTAGAGTACGTCATCAACTTGCGGCAGTTAGTGCTGTTGTTTTTTAACAAAGATTTAATTGTGTACCCAACAATATAGAACACAATGAAGTATCACTGAACACTGGAAAGTAATCAACCACACAATATTATCGGAGAAGAGTGATAATTGAAAGTTCACGGAGAATTACAATTATTCATGACCTTGAATATGTGCTCATTAGCTGTATCTAGGGTGCAATGTACATTAGTACATTGCAAAGTTATTGATTGTAAAATATATGTTTATTTCATAGATGTATCCTGGATGCAGCGTATACTTATATAGAGCTTTATATAGAGCAAAGTTATTTAAATGTTAAATATGTGTTTGTTTTATATCTTTATATAAAATGCATTTAGTATATTTATAAATACAGTCAAACATGTGTAAGTGGGCATCTCTATTAGGCAGTCACTTGTCTTAAGAAGTCACATTTACTATTTCCCATTTCTATGCTTTCAGGGCAAATTAACCTGTATAAAGCAACAACCTGTCTTAAGATGCTACGTTTGCTCCTTTTCTTGACTGGCTGCTTAAGACAGGTTTGACTGTAGTTAAGTTTGATTGTTAAATATATGTTTATTTTATAGTATTATCTAAGATTCAGAATAGTTCTATATATAGCAAAGTTATCGATGGTCAATCACAATATCTCGTCTTTAATTATCTTCACTTCCATTCATCTCAGGAACACAAATCAAAATTCTTACACTGCAAAATGAAGTTGTCATCAAAACAATACCATTCCCAGAAATTTGTGTTTAAAACTGTTGAAGTACTTGTGATAACAAAATGTGTATACTGCAGCTAAAATAAGACAAATTACGATAAATTTTCTTTCAAACCTCAATTTCTTAAATTCAAGAGCATTTTGCGTGATCGAAAAAAATTTGTTTAAACATCTAATATTACATACAACT
>CM055897.1:23062443-23197443 GCA_029582155.1 Panopea generosa | reverse complement strand
ATGCAGTTATACGAAAGAAAGCAGTTTGCACCTCTAAACGCAGACACATATTAACAAAACTTTATATTGTTTTGTCTTAGACATATTCATGTTTGCATATATATAATGATTTTATTGTCTACGTTTTCATTAAACGTTAATCAATGTTTGAAGATAGCTTAAACTGAAATACCACCAAAATCATGGGATGTAGTGTCAGTTCATTGGAGGAGATGGTACACACCACACATAAAAGCAAACTGTTGATCTTTGACCCTCCGGTTACCAAGGACGCCATCAAACTCAGTATTGTGGCGACGCGTACTACGGCAGAGACCGTGGGTGTAAAGTTTGATCCTCGGTTGCCACTGACGGTCCGACAAAAGTTTAATATAATGAAATCTTGGAAAGGTATCGCCAGAAATATTGAAGGAACAGGAATACTAATGTTTTTAAGGTAAGCATTTTTTAGATATCAGTTCAATAGAACAACTATATGATTGCACCAGTAACAGCACTGCATACTCTAGGAGTATTTTATTAACGTGAGGTAACGCCATCATTTTCAACTTGTGACACATTTCAGGTTAGATATGGCGTATCCAGTTTTATTGGTGGAGGAAGACCTCAGAATAAATCTGAGTAGAACCACCGTCCTTCCGCAAGTAACTGACAAACCTTCTCAAATAAAGTTTTTGGAGCGAGCGGGACTCGAACCTATAACCTTAGTGGTGAGAGGTTAGTGATCTTGATACGGCGCTTAAGACCTCTCGGCCACAGACGACCCCATATTAAACTAAAATTCAAGCCGTTAATAAAGAACGAATGGAATAATTTTTATGTACTACAATTATTTTTGGAAATTCAAAATAAGGTTGTACTTGCAGCCATCTGCTTCGATAGCTTCATTAACACACTCAATGCAACTATGGGGCGCGTGGTTAGGTGGTAGAGCATTGAATCCAGGATAGAAGGGTCGTGGGGTCGATCCTACCACATGACTATGTGCAGTGGGGGATGAATCTGAGTAAATACCTGGCAAACTTTCTCACATAAAGTTTTGGAGTAAACGGGACTCAAACCAACGCCGTTAGCGGTGATAGGTAAGTGATCTTAAGACGTCGCCTTAGACCACCCGGCTACGGAGGACCCCTGGGGGTAAAATATTTTTTTAAGGGATATTTTGTAACACGTTGTCTGGTAAAATCATTATAATGAATTTGAAGTATTGCGTTTTATACAAATGCATGCCAAATTAATAATCATAATCATGCAGAGCGCTTGGCTCAGTGGTAGAGTATCCCCAGGGATTGCTGTCTTTAAGCAAGACACTTTGTCCGTATAATTTCTGGTTATACCAAGGAAGACTTTGAATGTGATTTGCCTAATTTGTAAAACTTTGTTTCATAATCGATGTAAAATTTTAAATTTTAAATTTGTAAAAGTTTAAGTATCATACGTAAATTGGTTTTCTATTTTTTGTTATTTCATCACTTCAAAGTGCAAAAAAAGTAAATGATACACTTATATTATTACTTACTATGGTCACTTATATTATTACTTACTATGGTAGATGTTATTTTGCGCTATGATTGGGACTTTATTATCTTTGGCTACTTAGATAATTTAAAATAAACACGGCAAGGCGATTTGGTTAGTTAAGATTGGTTTTATACTGAACGGAACAGCTAACCCGCCACATGACATTTTATGTCTAACCCGCCACTTGACATTTTATGTCTAACCCGCCACGTGACATTTTATGTCTAACCCGCCACTTGACATTTTATGTATTTTCTCAAAAAGTATCACAGCAATTTCCTTAAAAATTGGACTTGAATAGAAAGAATATTTAGTCTATGTAATATCAATACTATAATTTTAATGCATATCCCTGGAGACGGATTTGTAATCCGCACCTCGAATTCATAAAAGATACTTGTAATCTGGCATGTATCTGTAATGCTGTTAAATTGAAGAATATTTTTCAGCATTATTCTCGTTCTCGTTGGAATGAGTTTTAAAAAAAATTCGGTTGTATTGAATTTGTTCTAAAGAGGTAATAAACTATGCAAGACGCCTCACGTCCCCTAACACCATCGTCGAATACCCAAGAGTAATCCATTCCGACACTCTCTACTTATCATGATGGATTGTGAGTATGGGAATTAAGACCCGGGAGTACCCGACTATGCCAAACACCGGCTTTTGAGTGGTATTCTGTTTTGGAGCTACACTAAGCCCAGATCATACTACACAGTTTAAGTTTGCTCATTGTTCTATAGTGAACAAGATATAGGATTTTCCACGTTAAAAAAAAATCCACATTGAATTTTTTAAAAACTATTTTTTGCCATGGCAGGAATGTAACCGCACATAAATATTCACAATCACTAGTACGTTTTTAAGACAGTGAAGTGAAGCCCCTCGTTATCATTTTTTTTTTTAAAAAAAAGAAGTCCTCAAATGCTCATAAATACATTTACATCCATTTGCTAAAGTCCCATGAATATCACGTTTTAACACAAGTGGTAACTTATTACAGTATATGCTATACCAGCTTTTACTTTACTCACGTCTTCTTTCAATATACTCATCTTTCATTTAGAGAAGACCAGACCAGACTGTTCCATTTCCAAATGAGAGAAACGACAACTTCAAAACTGATTATGCATGCATGAGAATATTTTATAAAAAGACACGAAAACTGTAACAGGTAGTTGATATATCTATACATATATTGAAGATTGTTCGAGACGAATGAGGAAGTGAGGTCGATGTTCACAAAACTGGTGCACAATGGGCAGTACGATATATCCCAATTACGAGAGAACAAAGCGTTGGAAAACCATGTCAAACAAGTCATGTACACGCTGGACGAGGTCATATCGTCACTGGACGACGTGGATGTCGTTGTTGATACGCTCAATGAGGTTGCTAAAAGTCACCGGAAGTTAAAAAGTGCGGGATTCAATCCAAACGTATTCTGGGTAAGGTGTTCCCAAATGTACATGATGTGTAAACAATAGTACTGTTTGGAGAACTTGGCTGCCTAAACTTTTTGTTTTAAAAACATATCAATTACAAAACATGTTTTGGTTGATAGTAAAGTATGGCATGCCAATTCAACAATTTATATTTGTATCCAATCGTCATACATTTCAATTATAGCTTATAGTATTACATTTGTATTCTGTATTTCTCATTTGTATCTAATAATTCTTGATTTATATCGTATATTGTTTCATTTGTATTTTATATTTCTCATTTGTATTTAATAATTCTTGATTTATATCGTATATTGTTTCATTTGTATTCTATATTTCTCATTTGTATTTAACAACTGTTTATTTGTATTAAAAAACAGTTTTTATTTATATTCTATATTCATATTGTATTTCTTACATTAGTACATTTGTAAATTCACTTCATTTAGAACAAGTACTAAGTATATTCGGAAAAAGTGTCTTGCTCAAGGACACCACACCTAGCCGTGGAAGAGGATCGAACCTCACGACCCAAAGTAGAGAAGGTTTAAAGTGAGCTTTACCTTAAAGGTTTCAAATCCCCAGTAACCGTTTTGCAAATGACACCCCCACCCACGTCCAGATTAGTTAAAGTTTGTGGTGTCTTTTTACTCTGGTTACATATTATTTGCTTGTGATTGTCTCTTGTATGTGTATGTTTGTGCTTTGTACCCAGGGCATTGTGTCAATGTTTCCTATTGGTTTCATATTTCTAATTATATATATTTTGGAGGAACAAGACTTTCATGCCGAAAATGTTGTCATATTTGTAACATGAGAGAACTAATTCTTCCTCTTAGAGGACATGTTTTATGACTACTAGATGTTATTTTTATGATGGAGTCTCGATTTTACAGACGGGAATCATTTTCCGGCATCAATAATGACCTACATTGGTAAAAATTTTCGTTGATTTATATAGTTCATTTAGTTCGATTGACAGTCTTAAACTACAGGGAGGTTTACAACAAAAAGGTTACTGAACGTGTATAGGGAAAGTATTAGTTGGGATTCGTAAGCTCGCATTGTAATGAATGAAAAATAATCTAATTTCTTTCATTTTACAAGCCTACACCGTTAAGCAAAATCTAAAAGAAAATGCTCGGAAAAGTCTTCAAACGTGTATATTCGAATAAATGAATTATTAAAATCGTATATTATTAATATTATTAATATATTATTAATATTAGTATATATATATATATATGTGTGTGTGTGTGTGTGTGTGTGTGTGTGTGTGTGTGTGTGTGTGTGTTATATTACATGTGTATATATCTTTATTTCACCAGTTTTTAATTTTCAGCGTTGTCCGTTTTGGCTTTTGATCATACATCACATACGTAAAATATTTTTTTTTTTTTGTGGATTTGGTCGAATGATATATTGTTGGCTATATTATCTTTTGGTAACGCATAGAAATACTATTACTATATTTTATTAAAAAATGGTAAGTTTCTGTGTTGCAATTGTTCCCGGCATAACAGTTATATGTAATAATTATTGTTAGCAATGTGTTTATATACCAAATATGACTTCTTCTTTTTCTTCAAAGTGCAGGGTTTCAATTCAAGTAAATGTGTAATTACTTCACTGATATTTAGATATCAATGTTTTAGAATTATAAGGTCGTAAGTGGTTCTGTATTCTATATAGCGTTACGACCTTATAATCGTAGACCATCGATACCAAACACAATTAGATATTTTTCAAAACAGAACGTCCCGTTTGACGTAGAATATCATAACCGTCAGTGAGGGTCTCTTAGGGTTTTTTTTGCATATGCCAAATGGGCCCATTTATTTTTTTGCATATGTCATATAGGCAAAATAAGTTTTGGCATATGCCATATCAGGTTATTGATTTTTTCCATATGCTATTCGAAAATTGAATTAAAATTCTAATACTAGTTTTTTTTATTTATTTTCAAGCCTCTTTAAGATTCATACACGATCTTAGAATCACCATGATGACCTTTAATGCAGTTTGACCATTTTCCTACTCAAAATTAGATATGTACACAAAATTAGGGACTCGCAATCTTAAACTTTATTTTCTCCTTATAGAAAAGTATTTTTTGCATATGCCGTATGAGGTCATTTATATTTTGCATATGCCATATAGGTACCCCCCTCGCCCCCACTCCTAACAGACCATCGTCAGTAGAAGTTTAACTTCTTTCTCAGTCAGTGAAATCGCTCCAGAAATGAGAACGCAGGTCAACATCTAAGCACGGTTAGAAGTTACATGGATTTTTCTACTGGCGCAAATTCCATATAACTTTTAACCTATACGTAGAATATGTTGTTTTGTCGGTGAAGACCTTACAGACACTATTTTAAGATTTTCTATAAATATAGTTCTTTGCTTTTTCATGGAATGACTCTGGATAAGCCTAAGTACTTCATCAACGCGTCAACATTTGCTTTTTTGTAAGCGTAATACGATCTTATTTGGAAAATAGAAATGCTTCAGTAAAATGTTAAAGTTGAATGGCAGGATTCTATTATAGAGATTATGGTTCGTTAAAAATAAAACCTAGAAGGTAATTCTGCCATTCAAAACTACACGAGGTGCTTTATTTTGTACCCGTAGTACATGCATCGCACCGATTAAACTAAAATTCAAAGCGGTTAATTAAGAACGAATGAAATATACTTGAACTATTCCTTGAACATTAATATACGGTTGTACTTTTTGGCAGCTGCTTTGATAGCTTTATGAACACACTCAATACAACTGTGGAGCGCGTGGTTATGTTGTAGAGTATCGAATTCAGGATCGGAGGATCGTGGGTTCGATCCTATCCCATGACTATGTGCAGTGTCCTTCAGCAAGACATTTTTCTGCATATGCTTATTACATGTTTTACCCAGGAAGACTTCAAACGTGACTTGTTTAAGCTGTAATAACTTGTATTAAAGTCGGCGTAATAAATAAGTTAAACCAAACTAAAAAATAAAACCGAGATTGCTATTTTCTTCTATTTGTTGAGTTCTGTGATTCTAATGAATACATTTCTAAAGCATTACCTGTTTCAAGTTTTTTATTAGCAAATCGGCAACAAAATATGTTCATTGGCATGTTTCTATTTAAACCAGCGACCAATCAAAATGTAGGAAATTTATAAAGTGCAGTATAATATATAACATACATGAATGACTTTGTACCAACACTGTATAAAATACCAGAAAGTATAAAAAGATATGTGTTTATAGTTTTGGTGTAAATACTATCTGATAAAAACATTCCTTGGAAGTACAGAGCACGCCCATAAAGGAAACCAGCATACTTGGTTTTATCGAATCTGTTTATGAAGGTCAGAACGTGCAACACGCCTAATGCTTCATAACACAGCTTAAGCTTAAGGTAGTTCGCGGCGTTCCTATTGGAGTTTTTAACATCTGGCGTAAATTATAAAAAAAATCTGTACAATTGTCTCAGTTTAAGTTTAAGCTTTTTTTTAAATATAATACCACAGTTTCTCGTTAATAGCGCCTCCTAGCAGTATATATTTTTCGGACGATTTTCGCCGGGTTTTTTTCCTTATAAAATGATAAATATTAATTCAAAATTGTTTTAAATAACATTTTTAAATTACTTGTTTTATTTAAAAACAACAAATTTTTGCGCAATAAGGCTCTACTACAAGTTTTTGAATTTCACATATGTTAAACTTTATTAATTTCACTATAATATGACCGAATAAAAAACGGGGGTGTTAGTTGTTTCATACATTTCATAAAAAAAAGCCCTACCCAAGAAGTCTTCGAGCGTGATTTGTCTAAGTTATAAGAATTTGCTTCACAAGCGATGTAAAATAATTAAATTTATAAATACACATACTAGTATTTACTTTCTCTTTCAGAAAATCAAGGAACCGTTCCTACTGGTAGTGAGGGAGACACTTGGCGATCGATATTCGGCAAACATGGAACACATTTACAGAAAAACAATTAAATTTATCATTGAGACGCTAATTGAAGGATTTAATAAAGAGCAGATTTGTACAAATAAGCACGTGACACGTGAGATATGTGATATATGATAACGAATTGTCAGTTAATAAAGACTGTATGTGAGAAGATGACAATTTACATCTATAGTATAATATACATACAATTTCATTATATGTTTCATTAAAGTCGTATCATAGTATTTACAAATAATATTCACATACAATAATGAAATAGCAAATAATACACTATGCCACTCTTTAAAGAGTTGCAAAAGACGAAGAGGTTAATTTCTCTCATTAAATAATATGTAGGATATTCAGATATTTTATTACATGTAATATAACTTTTATTTAAGTATCACCATTGTATATACAAATCATATTCACATACAATAATAAAATAGCCAATCATATACTATGCCACTCTATAAAGAGTTGCATAAGACTGAGAGTTATAATATATTTCATAAAAGCATAAGGAGTTTACATTAAACACTTTCGTTTTATACAATAACAATAAAACACGTACCGATTTTCCAAGAAATCCATTTACATTGTATATAAACTTATAGATATATGATCAATGTGTAGTCGCACCTGTGTTTGTGGTCACCACTATTAAACAACCACATGTCTTAAACAGTCATATTTTGTATCTACCGTTTTTTTTATAGTTTTAGTTTTAATCAACCTGTATTAAGCAACCACCTGCCCTAAATGGTCATTTTTGCTCTTTCCTTTGAGTGGATGCTTAAGATAGATTTTACTGTACTTAATGCTCTAGTAGTACACCAAAAAAGAAAACACTGAGATTTTGAAAACTGCGCCAAGATTATAACAATTATAGCCAACATTACATTATATAAATTCGTTTTTGAAGCTTTTACAATAAGAACATTAAGTATACATAACATTGATATGTAGTTTTATGCTAAGTCATATTGTTTCATATTGTTATAACTTGCAAACTTACTCATTTACAACTAACTTGGGATAAGGTATTGAGTTGTTTTTGCGCAAGCGTATCCTCATAGCTTGTCTTTTCTGTGATAAGTTTTATATTATGTTTAATATTCTGATACCTTAAATATGTATATGCTTGTATGTATAAAATTTAGTGATATTTTTATGCTATTGATGGCTAACAGACGATCAGTTAACCTGACCACTCTTTCCTAGGATCCTGAAAGGTTAACCAGTACTCTAGCACACACATCTCCGCAAGTAACTGATATCTTTCCCACTGGAATCAACGGTTAGAGACGAATGAGAATAAGCAATGTCGTATATCAATCATCACGGAGACTGTGGCCGGGTAGGGATTCGAACTCACGACCCCTGGATTGACAGTCAGGTGAGCTACAGACTAAACTGACCTTAACTGACACTTCATCGTACTTTCAGCATATGTTCATCGTACTTTCAGCATATGTTCATCGTACTTTCAACATATGTTCATCGTACGTTCATCGTACTTTCAGTATATGTTCATCGTACTTTCGGTATATGTTCATCGTACTTTCGGTATATGTTCATCGTACTTTCAGTATAATTTTTATGTTCATCGTACTTTTAGTATATGTTCATCGTACTTTCAGCATATGTTCATCGTACGTTCATCGTACTTTCAGTATATGTTCATCGTACTTTCGGTATATGTTCATCGTACTTTCAGTATATGTTCATCGTACGTTCATCGTACTTTCAGTATATGTGCATTGTACTTTCAGTATATGTTCATTGTACTTTCAGTATATGCAATTAAAGTATGTTTGAAATTTGTTTAAAAAATGAAGCAGTTTATTCAAGTGTGTCTTGGAGGCACGTTTTATAAACTGTCTCTTGTAATAATTTGTTGCTGTATGGTGTTTAGCGTCGCTATGAACAATGTTTCAGTAATATCGCGGCTGTGTCTACTTGAGACAGTATTCTGAGCGCTGCCACAATAGAGTATTATGCTGCAGACACATGGTGCAATATCCCACACACTCACATTATACTGACACTTGGCCGATCAGATCTATAACTTTCCTCTAAATGCTGAGCACCAAGCGAGGAATTTTCTAATGCCATTTTCCAAGTCTCTGGTATGACCTGGCCGTAGATAGAACTCACTACATTCCTCATGCGAGGCTGACGTTCTATCACCAAACTACCGCTGCGGTATATAAGTATATAGCTTTATAACAATTACTGATAAAAGTATATTTGTAGTGTTGTATTTGAAAACGACAATGTGTTACAATATAGTCTTTTAACGATAATAAAAAATCTTTCCAACAAAAGGGACGTGGGGTACAACATTTTTCTTTCAAAGACGCTACTTATGCTACATAGGTAAATAAATCATGAGAAAATAATAAATTAGCATAAAAGCTGTGACACGTTATTACTTTTAAAATCCGTTTCACATTCAGTGTCTGTCCTAAAAATGTGAATGATGTATGTCAAAAGTAACGTTTGACAGTTTTTATTTAAGAGTAACTGTTTCTTTTATGATTTCTGAATATTGACAAATTCTAGAAAGTTCTATACATTACAGAGTATATATATTTAATAGATAAGTAACGTTTTATTATATGTACAATTACACAATACAGTTTATAAAACAAATAACAGGTTACAGCATATGTCATTCTATATAAGAATTATAAGAGACGTAAACAAACAGGCAGCTGTGGTGCCACAGTCCTTTAACTCATGGTGTCTAAGAACCACACAATGTATCGGTATGGTGAATTGGATATTATGGTAATTAACATGCAAACAATTATTTACAGAAATATAAAAGTTGAAAAATCACTGCAAATCTTGATTTTCGCCTAATTTTTTTTTCACTAAATTTTGACAAATGTATAGAGACACTATTGAGCATCTTACAAAATGTTTTTAAAATATCAAAAATCACCTCAAATCTTTATATAAGAATTACGATTTTGTAATATTCTAAAACAGGTTTGACACATGATCTAATCCTAACCGTACTAGCAAATAGAAACATCATACTATCATAGTCAACATATATGGCATGTCCAGTTTTATTTGAGGAGAACGACCTGACAATGTTCTTGAATAACCGTCACGCTTTCTCGCATAAAGATTAGATGTTGTTCGAGCGTTACTCGAACCCACGGCCTCAACGGTGAGACGACATCTTCTCAGATCACTCGGAAACGAAGTACCACCCTTAGTACAGATTACTTTTAACATGTATAATTTTATACTGAACCCCGACCTTACCGTGTTTTAATGTTGTTTTTTTCATCTGGAAAAAAATGTGTTTATTTAAATGTAAAAGTACGAAAAACTGCTGAACGAACTTGCTTAATGTGTCAAGAAAATTATTTTTATATTGTTGTTTAATGATTCACCATAATAAGGTGTTTTTATAGAACAGAAACAAATTGCTTATAATAGTTCATTTTTATGACATTTTTACCATGATATAAAATTTAGAGAAAAAAAGAAGAAGAACTTGCCTACCTACCTACATTTCCTATTTTTTAGCCAAATAACCCTAACACAGGTTATTTTGGTTTTTTTTGCCTAATAACAATTTTGACTCATCGCTAAAATGTCTAAAAAATGACTGACAGAGAAACAGTTACTTATTTCTTTTATTGATGTCAGTAAATAAGCAAAGGATGCGATGGATAATTGTAAATAAACGTTTTAAACGCATAACATACGAATGATCAAGACATTTTAAATGGAGTAGTGGGAAAAAACCGCTATAATTCTCTTAAGAAATAAAATAATTATTAAAAGCGGTACAAAGTAACTCATTATCATTAATCAACAACATCCGAATGGTTTGGTATGTCAAATCCACATAAACGTGACGCAATCGATTCTTGGTAAACTTGAAACAACGAAATCCCCATTCTAATGACAGGGTTAATTAATACGCCACAAAATATGTTGCAATTTTAAGTGGAATCTATTTTAGTCTAACTTAAACGCGTAGCCCAAGTAAGGAAATCCCTTACAATATATTTTGGCATGTTTAGATATTTATCCTTTTGGCAAAACCGTGTTAGTGAATATAAAGAGGCGTGATATGTTGTAAAAAAGTGTTTATAAGCAATTTTAAAATTATGGAAAAGCCAGATATATTCCCTTTAAAAAACTTTAGATTTTTTTAATAAGGCACACCTCACAACTTTTCTCTGAATATCGCTCCTGATGATCTTTGAAAACACCTGTTTGGATTTTGGTTTTAACGATGAAGTGGTTTCATAATATCCACCATTGATTTTGAAATAACACATGCAATATGACACGTGCGTGATAAAAATGCATCCAACTAATTGCATATCGAATCTCGTGATAACAAATTAATTATCTGCAACATCCTGTACAATCAGACCTGCAATCATTTAATCACGGACGTTGCACAAGCTCTTTAAACGCCCTGCACGCAGTCTCTAATAACAGTTACTATGCGGAAATTTATATCAATTTCACACGGCATGTGGACTTTATTAAAGGTATCAGTCATTGTTAAAAATGGAAAAGTATCCTTTTAATTTGATATTTCCCTATTCACCTATTCACTATTTGATATTGAAAAGGTGACACCTACTACTATACAGTTCATGGTTTCCATTTAAACGATTGGTTGCAATATCTTACATCTGTAATGTTTAAGTTGACAAATGTTATAGTAAAACGATTATTGAAGAATTACATCATTTAACATTGACAAATATGTATGTAAACTTCATAATTCAAAAGAAAAATCTTTAAAAATAATTTATGGAAGGAAGCCTAAAATTAACAGTTTCGTCTCGGGTTATCTTCGACGCTTGCTATTCTAAAAGGCTAACGTTTTGAAACTTTCTTCTTAGTCTGTTAAACGGACCCAGCTCTCCCGATTGGGTCTGTTAAATAGCAATGTTGGGAAAGCCCTATATGAACACGTTGATTGGTCAGTTGTGTCAACTGAAAGTTTAGATGATGTCACAATTTAGTAAGCTTTCAATTTCTACGAATTGTAGGACAGACATATAATTCTCTGCTTTTTCATTGGGGGTTAATAGACCTGATTTGGAAGATATCAAGTTCTGGGATAGACTTCTTGCCTCTTTCATAGTCTTGTTCATCTGCGACGCCTAAGTTTCTGAACGGCAGATGAAAACAATCGGGACTCCCTCGGTGATTTCTATAGGTGTTTATTTCTATATTACTTTTTAGGTAGATATATTTTAATTGAAAAATATCTAAGACTAAATTCACGACAAACTTTAATTGTAACTGTGATTTGTTCGGATCCTATTTTTAAGACCGTCCTGAATGCCAAAAGGTACATACATTGCCTAAATAATTGTGTATTAGTCACATGGCATATTTAGTAAGAAACTCGTTCGTGTCACATTTTATCAATCTGAACGTCGCGTGTTCAAAGCGCGTCAATAACATTTTATTTATTTTTTTATATAAGACTGATTAAAATTTAAAGGAAAGTATGTGTAGGCATGATGTTTAGTAACACGTGTAATAAGTATGTTGATAAATGGGTGTGCAGTACCTTGTAGGGATAACAGCCCTGGAGAGTGACAATGGTCCGAAGGCTTTATCACCACCCGGAACTGTTATCACTACAAGGCATAGCTCACCCAAATATTAACCTCTAAATAATAAATGGCTGCATGCGACGGAAAATATAAATTATGAATATTAATTCAAGTCAGGTGGCACGCCAATTAACTAGTTAGTAACTAGCATTAGTAATACTAAACTTAGGTAAAAAGAACTAGTATATATTTCAGACACTGTGTACATAATAATTAAGAATTATATACAAGTCTTTGATAATAATAAATATTAAAAAAAATAATGTAATCATCTGGTTCCTAAAACCAATATCATCAATCATCCATCAATCATCCATACTCTATCATCATGAATAAAAAAATAAAAAATATCAGGCTTACAGCAGGTAATTAATCAAAGAAACCCAGACATCGTAGCATGCGCCGAAACTTGGCTTAAACCAGAAATCCACTCCTCTGAACTATTCCCAGATGATCTTGGCTATATTAACGTCTCACTACACAGTTACGCCCTTTTTTATGACGGTATCATGATTCTTACGCTTAAAAAAACGTCCTATGTAATTTGGTTTTGAATTATTTTTAAAATGGTACATAGTGGTTGTGATTTCTTGTTGCAGATGAGTAGAGCAAAACCTTGCATAGCATATACTGTAATAAGACATCACTGGTGTTAAAGGATTTCAACATTATGCATGTATTTATGACCATTTGAGGACTTCCTTTTTTAAAATAGTCACTTCACCCTCTGTAAAAAAACTGGTCAACCTACCAGTAAGTGTGCATTTTTATGTGGGTATACATTCCTGCTATGAAAAAATACTTTAAAACAATTCTATGTGGAAATCCTAGACCTTATATTATAAAGAACAAAGAACAAAATTGTATAGTGACCCGCGATGACCCTGGAGAGGAAGTGGTGTCTGC
This sequence comes from Panopea generosa, assembly GCA_029582155.1. Classification (NCBI taxonomy): domain Eukaryota; kingdom Metazoa; phylum Mollusca; class Bivalvia; order Adapedonta; family Hiatellidae; genus Panopea; species Panopea generosa. The sequence goes on along the minus strand of CM055897.1, from coordinate 23,184,001 downwards.
CTTACAATCACCAAGCGGTTCAACTACGAAGAACGACCACATCTTAAAACAGAGCGTAACATATCCTGGGCTAAAATCAACATTAAACTCTCAATACTTCTTTACAGCCAATGTAGACGGTGAGATGATCCTTACACCATTAAAGAAAACCCTAAAAAGTATGCATAGTTCCTAGCTGGCTTCGACATGCCTGAAATGACAGTCACTGACGTTCGTGCAGATTTTGATTGGTATTCGTAGCGATGATTGAATAGACACAATAACTCCCTCTCAATCTGAACAATTATTGTTCAAACACCAGCCAGAGGTAAAATATTATGATTGATCGTCTCACCAACCAACTCTGCAAAGTCCGTGTCATAGAAAATAAACCTAGCACATCCGGCCATGAAATTGTATTCCATGAAATAAATCCCTATCGTCTGACAAACCCATACAAAATGCAAAATCTTTTCTTTTTTCGAAATGCGAACTTGAAGCAATTCAACCTAACCATATACTGTTTAATTAGCAGATAAAATCACGCACGCAACCAACCCAGTATATAAAGCCAATCTATTAAACAAACAATTCGATTTTGTTTTCTCTTCACAACAAACACTAAACTTACATACCTTGTAGAAATAAGTATGTTAAAAAATATTAAAATGTTTTTTAAACTATTAATCAAATGTCTTATATATATTATATATATTTGATAGATGCCTTGATAGTGTGTCTATGCTAGGCGCGCTCGCCGTAGTCTGGTCTGTACATTTATGTCTGGTTGTTCACAAATAATTATCTCCATATATATCATACATTGTGAATGTGCATCTGAAAAGATACCAAAAATCTCCCTTTGTGAAATATGTACATACGATTCCGCTGTATCTTAATGATCCAATGGGTTTCTTAATATATCCTTTATATAGCAAGTAGTCATGAATCCTTAGCAGGATCCTACTCATATAAAGCTGTCAGTCCATGTATGTAAACTGTCCGTCCAGTCAAAGTGCGCTGCATGTATAATCATAGTATATTACTACCAAAAAAAAAGGTCAGAACACATCTCAGTAAAATTATGAAGACATCTCAGTGAACCTCATTCACGAAAAAATGTGAACATATCTCGCTTAGGTATGAACACATCTCAGTGAACGTCACTCACCAAAAAAAGTGTGGACACATCTCAGTGAACATTACTCACCAAAAAAAGTGTGAACACATCTCAGTTAACATTACCCACTAAAAAAAAATGTGTACACATCTCGGTGAACATTACTCACCAAAAAGGGTGTGAACACATCTCAGTTAACATTACCCACCAAAAAAAAAAGTGTGAACACATCTCGGTGAACATTACTCACCAAAAAGGGTGTGAACACATCTTAGTTAATATTACTCACCATAAAAAGTGTAAATACATCTCAGGTAACATTACTCACCAAAAAAAGTGTGAAAACATATCGATTAACATTACTCACCAAATAAGAGTGAACACATCTCAGTGAACATTACTTACCAAAAAAGGTGTGAACATATCTCAGTGAATATTACTCATCAAAAAGTGTGTTAACACATCTTAGTTAATATTACTCACCAAAAAAAGTTGCGAACACATCTCAATTAACATTAATCACCAAAAAAAGTGTGAGCACATCTCAGTTAACATAACTCACCAAAAGTATGAATACAGCTCAGTGAATGTTATCCACAAAAAGAAGTGAACACATCTCGCCTAGGTGTGAACATATTTCAATAAACATCACTTACCAAAAAGATGTAGACATATTTTAGTAAACATTCCACAAAAAATATGAATTTATCTCAGTGAACATTATTCACAAAAAAAGATGTGAACACATCTCGCCTAGGTGTGAACACATCCCAGTAAACATTATTCACCAAAACAAGGGTGAACATATCCAAGTGAATATCACTCATAAAAAACACATCTGACAGAGGTGTGAACACATCTCAGTCAGCATTATTTACCAAAAAGATGTGAAATCTCAGTTAACACTATTCACAAAAAAAAGGCTTGAACACATTTCAGTAAACATTACTCACCAAAAAATGTATGAACACAATCACATCAAGTGGTGAACATATCTCAGTGAATATTAGGTGTGAACAAATCGCGGTGAACATTATTGATAAAAAAAATCATTTTGAATCATTGAAAAAAAATTTATTACTTAGGGGCAATATCCGGTGTACGCTGTACCAAACTGATTCTAACAGATAGTGATTATTCTGCTCACCGTATGCTTTCTGCATCTCTGATTGGTCAAAATACTTCATGTCAATAATGAAGTTGGTCCTACAGCGACAGCACTGATGCTTCGTAAAAAACACAGGGTACTGCTTTTAATATGCAGTGTATGGATATTTGGAATCGTTTACTTCGTGTTTAAGTCAACGACAGATCAGGTATAAAATGCTTAACTCTTCAATAAGTCATTTAAAGCTACACCCTGGTCTTCAACGGTCACACACCTGTTGTTTCACAGGGCAGTATGTCCCACGTATTCAAAGTGGGTGGGGCAGTCAGTGTGGGCTGCTAACATTGCACTTTTCAGGATCATCCGATGGTATACTTAAATAATCAAAGGCTTGTTTAGAGCAAACTTGCATCTCTCTACTAAATGTTGATAAAACAGCATGCGAGGAATTAATGATTTTGGCAAATCAAATTTCATAGGCAACTGATTTTTTTACATAAAACTTAAAATGCAAGGTGCAATATCTATTATTCATTTTGCTTTTATTTTGTTTTTATTAGCTATTTTTTTTAGGTTTAATCAAGAAATTTTAGAATGGAATTGTGATGCACAATATCTGACAAATGTATTGATGCATCGTAGGTCTAAAGAATGCATTGCGTTACAATCTATTGGAAGTTTCATTTAACACCCGGTACACACATCGAGAGAAAGGTGAATTGCGATCCATCAATAATCGATGAATCGTTACACCTCTAAAATTTACTGATTAAAAAAGTAATATCTGTAAATATGGAATGAATTATCCGAACACAGCCTGAATAAATAAGGCATGGATGGAGTCTTGGACAGCTTATATTTCAACCATTTGGATATCCGATCTGCTGTCATGGGAGAAATGCAAAAAATATAAAAAATCTTTAAAAAGCTCCTAAGAGTATTATGCTGCACTAGATTCGAAAAGTGACTATTAGTCTTTCAGTTGTTGTTTTCAAATTAATTGTTATTCAGTAAAAAAATATTTTTTTTTACAAGTTTGGGCTGAAATCTTTTGGCCACCTTTCCCTTCCACAAAACATGTTATTCCCCCTAATGTAAGAAAAAGAACATGAACTGTAAATTGTTTTAAACATACATGCTCACGATTTTCATTATATTGTTTTTTTTTCACATTTTCATCATTATGACGCTATTTACCCCCATCGGAGGGACCCACCCACCATTCCCCCCTTAACAACAGGATAACCCAATGCACAGGGCTTGTCAAATCTGGATCCAGGCGTGTGCCTTTTTCAAAGTTACTTGCCCGTTGGGCTTGTCTTAAAAAGTTGGATAAGCTAGTTTTCACAATACACAGATCTGCATATATCTCTATTTGATACGGCACAGGTCAAACTGTTGTTTATAGACCGTAACTAATCAGTGGAAACAAGTGACCCTCGAGGTGTTTATCACACCACATGCCCGATATTGCTAGTTTGGAAAACCTATCATGCATATTCAGTTATCTATTTTTATTCCTCTGATGTGATTGGTGGATAGCTTTGAATATAAATTAATGTATTTTTAATAACCGCTATGATTGGTCGGATATCAACGACCAAGGTACACATTTCTTACCATGCACCTGAACAAAGATAAAAAATAGATGATAACGTAATTCGCGTGTATCCCTCAAATCCTCCATGATGAAGAGCATAAAATTATCTCCCTTTGTCAAAATGATGACAATTTCTAAAATTTTGATTATGTTTTTGCAGATAATTCGCGATCAATCGCGTTATGTATAATGTCAGCATAAGGTTCTAGGAATTTTATTATAATATTTCGTAGATTTACAATAATTGGAACTGTATGTATATAAATTTTCTTCTGAAAACTTTCTTTTTGAAAACGTGAAATTGATATTTAAATCAAGTTTACGGTAAAGAAAAATGTAGGTGGGGTATTATAGTAATAAACGTATTGCTTTTTGGTTGTGTAGTTTTAGCGTATAATCTTCTTTAGCATGATTTAAATATAGTATTAAAAACAACAACAAGATCAATTATGTGTTGTTTTTTTAATATCTGAAATATAGTTGACTAGTTGCACTTTCTAGATATTTGAAGGCTATCATAGACTGCATTTATTTATCATATTACCAAGTTCTCTTGGATGGATTGAATAGCTTTGTAGGCTTGACATTGCCATAATTGTATGTTATGACAGCAATAATAAGAAAAGAAAAGAAAGGTATTTTAAATAATGTTTTAAATGAACTGCTCCCAAACTGCCGCAGAGTCGACAGAACAGAAATGATAGTCAGTAAAGAACAAAGATTAAATACAACATACATGTAATAAGTCGAGCATACTGATAGAGACGTAATCAGTTCTCCCTGAAATTCTCTCACTTCTCCAGGTCTTATTTAAACTCAAAAACTTGTGATTTAGACATTGATAATGTTAAGGGGAGCTAACCCTACATAAAATTAATACATTTAAGTCTATGTTTACATATTTCATATTATTCTGCAAAGTGTATTGGTAATAAAAATCTGGGCATGTGAATCGTTGATCAGGGTAAGTTATTTTTCAGCCAGGGCAAGTAGATTTTTTCAACCTACTTACCCTGGGCTAGTTCCCAATTTTTTTTTCTTGGAGCACGGATTACAAAAACAAATAACACTTTTCAATTTAAGATAGCAGCCAGGCAAGTCTACAGTGTATGATTGGTAATAACAGGCATTCTGCTTTTTATCCAAAGAGTTGCATTGGATAAGTTATTAAGTGGTGATATACGAAACCCAACACCTGTAGTGTTACAATTATGTATTTTTATTCAATTTTAGGTAGATGAGGAGGAGCTACGCTACCACCGTAAGGTGTACCTCCCTGCTGAGATTGAACCAGAGATTGATGACCGACATGTGGAAAACAACCCCCCTGTCCATCATGCTGTCAGGAAAGAGGAGGAGGCGGTTAGACCGCCTCTGTTTGTACCTAGTAAGGTGGTCAACATGCAGCAAGGTGGTGCCTGGGGTAGGGACAACCTGAAAAAGGGTGGGGCTGAAGATGATGATGAAGAAAAAAATGACATTCCATGGGAGGAGTTTGATGAGTCTGGATATATTGATAAGACCAGAGTGGGACCAGGAGAGGATGCTTATGGGCGTAACAAGTTTAACCAGATGGCCAGTGACAACACAAAAACAAACAGAAATGTCCCCGATACACGGAATCAATTGTAAGTATTGGGTCATCTTTAATAATAAGTAGTGTAGAGTCACATTGGAAGGTTTTAGCATACAAAAAACTATAAGTACAAGTTTGTGATTGAACTTCTATGCTTGGTACAAAGTCATGAGACAAATTTTGTCCAAGCATGATAATATATGTTTGTTTGAATATTTGGCTTTATTTTATGCCACCAGGGGCTAACAGATCAGTTAACCTAACCTGGGATCCTGGAAGGTTGAACAGTACTAAAGCAAACAAATCTTTCCATGTAACTGATAATTTTCCCACTTGAATCAGCAATGAGAGACGAATACAATGAGACACAAATTAAAAAGTCAATGTCATATATCAATCATGGCAGAGACTGTCGCTGGGAAGGAATTTGGGCTCACGAACCCCCCCCCCCCCCCCCCCCCCCAATCTGTTATTAACCCTTTACTCCATAGATACGTGTTTTCCCACACCAATCATAGAATGCCTTTGAAAACAGTGGAGGAAGAGTTCAGATTGCTTGTAACGAGCAATCTGAACACTTCCTGCACTGTTTTCCACTCTGTCAGTTAATATAAACATAATTCACCCAATAACTCAAAAGCCTTCTATATTAGGCATCCAAAGGTGTCTATATTAGAGGTATCCAAAGGCATCTATATTAGAGGTGTCAAAAGGCGTCTATATGAAGTAAAGGGTTAAAGAACACTATATATATATGTATATATATATATATATATATATATATATATATATATATATATATATATATATATATATATATATATATCAGGCCTTCTAAAATTCCAAAATGCAAATCGGTCCAGGTTTTTTACTACCGTGAGAATCACACTTATTAAAAAAAATACTATATGCCTTTACATATATGCATACCCCACCCACCATGTCAGCTGCACCATGTATTTTCTCCGTTTATTAATTAATAAGGAACTAGTTCAAGTTCATTTGTGTATTATTTATAACATACTTTATCACAATGTGTACATTTTAATGACTGACATTATGTTTCCGCTTTACTGAATAATTTTCATTATAAATATTAAAAATTATCAAACCGGAAGTGTCGCAGTACCGGAAGCTGCGTGAAATAATCACCGTGGAAACCAATGTAACGGTTCATTCAACTTTTTATTTTTAATATGCGTTGTGCTGCAGCTAGCCACTACTTACAAGTACCAAAACCAGATCGTATATATAATTCAAGTTATTTAAAAAAAATGAAACAAACAAGTAACACTGCACGTTTTATCAAATATTTTAATGACGCAAACAATATTCGGTCCGGCCGTCCCAGCTTTGGCTAGCGGTATATCAAAGAAATTACGGACGCAAACACAATCTTTTGATGAACGGACAGAACGCTATGGGTCGCTGATCACACATCGAACGCGTGCGACACAGCGATAGACTCTTCCGATAAACTCCCCCTAATATAGTTAATGGTTTAGTCCAAATTGACATCATTTCGCACAGCAGGTGACAAAACAATCGGATTATTGGGTTAAATGATATTGCCGCAAGGCGTATTTCACAGGTCAGTATGGCATGGTAAGAGCAATTTATGAGATTTTATACGACCGATAGAAAATATCTGGACCGATTTTTTATTAAACTTTGAAACGAAAACCGGTTTTGAACTTCAGAAATCGGTCCAAAAACCGAAAAACCGGCAATTTTAGAAGGCCTGCTATATATATATATATAAGCATAATCTACTAAAAGATCTATCGCTAACAGGACTGTTAATATTCTTTTAAAGGGAGTATATCAGAAAGAAAAAAAAACGCTATAACAGTCTTAACCCTTTACTTCATTTACACGCATTTATTTTTTTATGGATAAAAAGCATCTCATTATCGTTTATAAATATAATCTGAATGGTTTGGTAAGTCAAATCTACTAAAACATTACAAACTTAAACTGTGTTGGTGAAACAGAAGAGTGATATTATGATTATATTTAAACAATATTTGAAAATGAGACTGCACACTTGTTATTAGAATCGGAACTAAAATTTTTAATTGATTAATCGTACATTTTAGAAGATCTATTAATGATTAATTTATATTAGATTTTTTGTATATAATTACCCATATAAATGATCCCAGGAGTCTGATCGTTTTACTTCTCCATAGAAAGGGATAGAATCATTCGTATTTGCAAATCATGTTGGTAAGTTGGCCCAGGTGAGTTTCATTAGCTGCCTGACTTTATTTTTGTCCAATCAGAGTTTACTTCAGTTACAAAGAAGAATAACAACTCTTACAAAATAATTAGAATATTTCATTGACAAACAAAAATCCATCGTCAACAATCGTGACAGTGCTGTTTGGTAACAATTTAGTGATTAATTGATCACGCCATACATCTGTACAAACGCAGTGACAGCACATGGCTACGGCTTTGTACTTCAGTGTAATTAACAGAAATAGTGTCAATTACTGTAGATAAGAATGATGTAGCTGACATGTTGTTGCTAGTGACTCTACAAGGCTAAACAGTTTATTCTGTAGTGTATTAAGCAACCACCCAAGTTAATTGGTCAGTCTGGCTGCTTAACACAGGTGACCTCTTAATAGAGTGTTTTCTTACCGGTGAATCAGAAGCAATGCATTTTCAAGTATGGGTCCCATTCTATATTTGTTAGAATATTGTTGCCTTTTAATTAATACATAACAATATATTTTAATTTTTTTAATGGACAATTTGTCATAGTCAAAAGTTACAATAATTATTGATATATTTGAATGTTTGATATTTTGGTGAGGAAAATTTTTCATTTAGCATTAATACTAAAAAAAATATTTCCATGGTCCATAAAAAATGTCTTTAATAAAAGCGAGTGCAGTAACCTTTAAAGGCTTCGAGCTTTAAACTGGTCCAGTGGACATTTGGATATTTCCATTTTTACTGAGTAAACAATAGATGAAAATGCTTAAAGAGGTGACCGTTTAATAGAATGATGTTCTTTATATAGGCAAATTTTATGGGAGGGTTTGGAAATGACCATTTAACACAATTGACTGCTCATAAGAGGTGTTGCATGGACAAGTTAGAATATACAAGCAAATAAGCACCACAAGATAGTGTCTGACAGGCTGTCCTTAAAAAATATTGTTTGCTGTGCTCCTACCTACTCACTCCAAATTGTAGCTACCAAAGAATTTTTTTCTTATAAAGCTTTGAAATTTATTTTTTTCATGATTTCTGTCCATTTTTATTAAAAATGACTATACATAATTAAGATCTGGCAAAAATGTTTTTTAGCTACCAACCTACCTATCTGTAGAAACACGAACTAAAAACATTGCAGTATAAGATCTAGTGTGAGTTTTCATTAGTGTTGCTGTGGGGAATATTTAATAGCTTTATCTGGAAAGCTTAATAAATAGCTCTCACAGCTGTGACAGAGATAAATGTAATATCGATAATAATTATACGACTCCTGTACATGGTGCAGTCATGCTGGTACCCGAGTAAATTGCCTGTTTATTGTTAATTTGATGTTCATGACAACTACTTTATTTACAACCCATGTAGGCAAGACCGCTATATATTTAGGGATCCTCCGTGTTTGAGTGGCCTAAGGCACCGTCTTGTGATACTTTACGTCTCACCGCTAAGGTCAAAGGTTCGAGTCCCGCTCACTCCATAAGCTTTATATGAGAAAGTTTGCCAGTTATCTGAGGTTTCCGTCTTACAAAAAAACTGTATATGAAATAATTATATATATAACACGAAATACCCCGGTATGTCGAAAATGGTGTTAAACCCATTTAAAAACACAACAGCCTCATGTAATTCAGATGTGAACTCCCACTTTAGTCTGTAGTATAACATGTAGTCTTTGTAGACGAGATGAGATCTTTCCTTGATTGGGTGATAAAATAAAATAAAATTTTGAGTACTGTTGGATGAATTTTTTTAAGGCTTTAGCAACCTTGAAAAAAAGCATAACACTGTTAATGTTAAGATCATGTACTAACCAATAATTATCAGATATTACAGTAAAATGTCATAATTACTAGGGGGTGGGGGTATCCTCTAATGTAAGAAAAATATGAAGAAAAAAATATTAATTTTGGGATTTCTTCTGGGAAATTGGGAAAAAGCATAATTTTTGAGTGGGAAAACTACCAAATGTCAGCCTCTGTTTAAACTTTAATAAGGTAAAAAAACCTGATTTGGATTTGAGTCCAGCATTTAATACGTTTCCTGCTATGTCCAGTATGTCACATATCGCTACAAATGTGATTTTTTTCTCAATTTTAGCTCTCAATACAACCTAATTTATTTCACATTGAAGAATTATGTGCATCCTCATACATATTTAAGGTGAAAAGATTGGCAAATTCAAATAAACACAGTCAACCCTGTCTTATACAGTCACTTAAGGGAAAGGACAAAAATGACCCCTTAAGGCAGGTGGCTCCTTAATACAGGTAGTTTAAAACTAAAATTATAACAATAGTAAATAGAAACTGTGTCTGTTTGAGACAAGTGCTTAATAGAGGTGACCACTAACACAGGTTTGACTGTGTATATACTTACAAGAAAAGGCAAAAGTTTAAAGGGATTATATTGGCAAGTTACACAAACATGCTTTTAATCCAGACTTTTCCTGTATGCAGTGTGCACAAAATAATGTTTATGTATTGATGTTTAACCTTTATATAATTGAAAGTTATCAAATTAACATATTGGCCAAAATTTTAATACGTCCCTCAATAAAGTATTGTGCAATGTTTACATTGAACTCCGTAAACTTCCCGAACAAATTTTCGAAAACGAGACCAGGAACGAGTCTTCATGATGTTATCTGATGATTGATCGGAAACCTGAAAGCGGTTCGTTGGGAATGGCAATTGTAAAAAAAAACAAAAACGTGGCTTCAGAAACCCGATGTTTGTAATAAAGAGGTTATGCAATTAGACACTTTAGACACGTATATCTCTAAGTTATAAGTGTATTTTCATGCTGGGCGTGTGTGTTTAGGACAGGGAATTGACGGTAATATGCCAGTATAATCCCTTTAAGTATGATACAGTAAGGATTAATAAGTATCTCTTATACACATGGATTATGGATAGTGTGTTCGAGTTTCCTCTTGTCTGAAAATATTTAAGGTCATTTTAAATTGCCCTGAAAGAATTGTAGGGATTGTAGGGGTTTATAGATTTTTTTACATGTAAACTCAATGATAAGTAGTAGAAGAGCGCATGGTCCAGCGGTTGAGCATTGTATTCCAGATTGGAGGGTCATGGGTTCAATCCTCTGCTATGGATATGTGTGGTGTACTTGAGCAAGACACTTTATTCGCATATATGTGTTTAGTACTTGTTCTATCCAGGAAGACTTCGAATATGATTTGTCTAACTTTTAATTACTTGTTTCAAAATCAAAGTAAAACAAATAATTATATTTCAGATGTAAATCACAAGCGTTGCTCACAGATCTGCCGCCCACATCTGTCATCATTACATTCCACAATGAGGCTAGGTCTGCCTTACTGAGAACTATTATCAGGTATTCATTTATTCTTACTGAGAGCTATTGTCAGGTATTCATTTATTCTTAATGAGAACTATTGCCTGGTATTCATTTATTCTTACTGAGAACTATTGTCAGGTATTCATTTATTCTTATTAATAATTGTTGTCAGGTACATTTATTCTTACTGAGAGCTATTGTCAGGTATTCGTTTATTCCATCTGAGAATTATTCTCAGGTATTCATTTATTCTTACTGAGAACTATTGCCAGGTATTCATTTATTCTTACTGAGAACTATTGTCAGTTATTCATTTATTCTTATTAATAATTTTATCAGGTACATTTATTCTTACTGAGAGCTATTGTCAGGTATCCGTTTATTCCATCTGAGAATTATTGCCAGGTATTCATTTATTCTTATTAATAATTATTGTCAGGTTCATTTATTCTTACTGAGAGCTATTGTCAGGTAACATTTATTCTTATTGAGAATTATTGTCACATATTCATATATTTTTACTGAAAATTATTGTCAGGTATTATTTTATTGTCAGGTATTCATTTATTTTTACTGAGAGCTATTGTCAGATATTCATTTATTCTTACTGAGAATTATTGTCAGGTATTCATTTATTCGTACTGAGAACTATTGTCAGGTATTCATTTATTCTTACTGATAGCTTTTGTCAGGTATTCATTTATTCTTACTGATTATTCATTTATTCTTACTGAGAATTATTGTTGGGTATTCATTTATTCTTACTGAAAGCTCTTGTCAGGTAGTTATTATTTCTTACTGAGAATCATTGTCAGGTATTCATTTATTCATTCAGAGATTAAACATGCTTCCCACCACCACCTTTTGTAAAATACAACCCTGCCCCCAGCTCTCAGGGATATTTATTTGGGGCAGGATTTTGGGGCATATGATATCTAGGCTATTAAGATATTCAAATTATTTGTTCATACATTTCAGTGTGTTTCGAAAGAGTCCATCACATCTTATAAAAGAAATAATCTTGGTAGATGACTTCAGTGATGATGGTGAGCCTTCATGCTTGTTCATTTTTTGTAGACATGAGAACACAACCATTTGTCCCCTTACAGTATACTCTGCTACAGTGTACACTGGTACTGACACTTTTAAGTTGCAAATGCTAATAGAACATTAATGTTGGTATTGTATTGTTTATGATTTATGCACAATATCCCAGATCTGTATATTATGCATGCTTATCGGAGACAAACTTTAAAACAAACATATTTCACTCTTTTTTTTGACATATTGATAACTGTGTGTAAAGTAACAGACTATGTTATTACTATTGTTCATTGATGAACAAAAAGGAAGTCTGCATATTCATATATCTGCCTGTAAGGTTTATAAATCATTTCGTGCCAGGCCCGGTTATCTCAGACTGGCTATCAATCCAGGGGTTGTGAGTTTGAATACACTCGCAGCCACAGTTTCTGTAATGTTTGATATATAGCATAGCGTCTCATTATCATTCGTCTCACACCGCTGATTCAAGTCGGAAATATATCAGTCATTTACAGAGATGGATGTGCTTGAGTACAGTTGTTGTATGTTGTATGGTGTTTAGCATTTTTCAGTCAAACCGCAACGGTGTCTACTTGAGACGGTATTCTAAGCACTGTCACACTGGAGTATCATGCCACAGACACATGGTATGATACCCCACCCAGTCACATTATACTGTGACTGACCTAGACCTAGAACTCTCCTCTAAATGCTGAGCGTCAAGGGAGGAAGCTTCCAGTACCATTTTTAAAGTCTTTGGTATGACCCGGCTGGGGATTGAACCCACAACCTTCCACATGCGAGGCGGACACTCTACTACCAGACCACGCCGCGGTCTGCTTGATAGAGGATCCCTGGAAAGAGTGGTTAGGTTAACTGATCGTCTGTTAGCCGTTAATGACATAAAAATGATGCTAAATATTCAATCAAAATAAATCATTTATATATTGTTTAGCATCTGACGGTGAAGAGTTAGCCAAGATAAATAAAGTGAAAGTGTTACGAAATAACAAGCGTGAGGGGTTAATGAGATCACGTATTAGTGGCGCCGACAAAGCCTCGGCGCCGGTGCTCACATTTCTGGACAGTCACTGCGAATGTAACACAAACTGGTTAGAACCACTTCTCGGTGAGATCAAACAGGTAAACCTTTTAGTTTAAACTTATTTATTTTACTTTGGTTGTAAACAAGTAAATACAACTTAGACAAATCATGTTCGACGTCTTGACTTCATCATTGCACTAAATTAAACACTTTAAAATTTTTATTTCAATTTTTCAATAATAGCCAAATGCACACACTAAATAGAAAGTATTGGATGACAAACATAGTTTAAGAAAGGTAGGTCTACTTTCAGGGAGCAGGTAAATGCTATGCAGTACTGATGTAACAAAAGTTTGCATAAGATCAATTCATTCGGGTTTAGTTTCGTTGTCCAGCATGTCAAGAAAAATGAAAATGAATGATTTAAAGTGTATGTACTATTGATCAGGATAAAAGAAGGGTTGTTAGCCCCTATATTGATTTATCCAATATGGGTGATGTCAACTGCATATGAACATTTACATGTATATATAAGCAGTATGTGTGCTATTGAGTTTCGTTATACTTCAGGATAAAAGAAGGGTTGTTAGCCCCATTATTGATGTGATCAACATGGATAACTTTGAGTACATCGGAGCTTCAGCTGATCTTAAAGGAGGTAAAACCAATGAAATAAACAGGTTTCTGTTTAACTAACATGTTTAAGTATATATACTTAAAAACTTCAATCTAAGAAAAGCATCCAAATGATCATGATTTAAGACAGGTTCATTGCCATTTATTTCAGAACAAGTGATTAACCAGTCAAAATTAAGTTCAGGTTTATGTATTGAAGTAAAACTTTAGAAATTATTGGTGACACAAAAGCAAGAAGTGTTAAAGATTATCATGAAATGATAGCTATTGTACATGTAATTAGCAGTGACTGGCGTAACAGTTATGGCATTATAAGGGTGTGTTTGACCTCATTGAACTAATTATTAATTACTTAACTCATTTGTTAATTGATATTAAATACAAAATTATTATATTTATTATTTATTTGTCACTAATATTTGAGCAGTTATCCCGGTCTCATCAGTTCTTAGTTCGCATCGTAGAGAGTATAAACTGTATGCGTGTAGATGTTCAATCGTACAATCAGAAGAAATAAATGATGTTTTTGTTATCTTTTAAATGCAACGAGACATAATTATGCAGGATGCATAAAGTACATGTAACATCTGCCTCACAATAGTTGTAGAATATCACAACATGCTATTTACATAAGCACCAATGCAGGATAAAACTAGCATTAATTGTCACATAAACAACATGACAACATGCGATGTTTAGCAATGAGATAATGACAGGTTGTAGATTACAAATTGTGTGCAAGAATATCTCTACAATACATGGATACAGATAATAGATATTTGATTTATCATGCATGTATTTGAAGAGCAGATGTCAACAACAAGATATATCAAGATATATCTTAAAAATGCACAACATGTCACTTTGAACCAAACTTGATAGTTTGAAGATCAGGATGGTTTCAAAAAGTTTCATGGTCCTGTGGATTTCGAACCAATGCATGATCACTGTACATTAATATAATTGCTTTTGTAGTTGGCAAATAAAAAACATAAATATAACTATCTTTATCTATGTTTTTTTAGAAATGTTCAAACATACATATTTTCTACCACATGTATTTAAATTACATTTAGTTGCAAATTGAATAATTCATATGGTGAGTTTAATATAAAAGTAATAATTTTTGATAGTTTGATTAAAGATTATTTTTATTGTAGGATTTGACTGGAACTTGGTATTTAAGTGGGATTACATGACGAGTGAAGAGCGAAATAAACGTGCAACTAATCCAGTATCCCCCATCATGTAAGATATTACAATGATATGTTTTGATACTTTGATTAAACTTGATTATTTTACATCATTTATAATCTGGTGGTTTGCTGATACATCCGTTTGAGTCAAATGGAAATTCAGAGATGTAACTTGAAGATTTGCTGATAAAATATTTGTTACATTTTATGACCTCGCATAAACGGAATATGATACCTTTTAACCGTTTACAAGAGTTATGGCCACGGCATTGGTGGTCTAGGGTAGAGTGTCTGCCTCACATGCAGAAGGTTGTGGGTTCAATCCCCAGCCGGGTCATACCAAAGACTTGAAAAATGGTACTAGGAGAAGCTTGGTGCTCAGTATTTAGAGGATAGTTCTAAGTCTGATCCGCCAGGTGTCCGTATAATGTGACTGGATGGGGTATTATACCGCATGTCTGCAGCATGATACTGTAGTGTGGTAGTGTTTAGAATACTGTCTCAAGCAAACACTGTTGTGATAAATTGTTGAAAACAGCTCTAAACACCATAAAACAACATCTACAAAAGTGACCCCATTTTCAAAACATAATTGAAATTAAGATTGATTGATTGAATATTTAGCATCATTTTTATGCCATCGAGGGCTAACAGACGTTCAGTTAACCTAACCAATGTTTCCTGGGATTAACCAGTACTCGAGCCCAACCCATCTCCGCAAGTAACATAATTTTCCCACTTGAATCAGTGGTGAGAGACTGGTGTATTTTATACTTCTGATGAATATATATATGTTACTTTCAGAAATATCTTTAAAATTATTATTATCAAAATTACCACGTGCCTAATTGAGAAATCATGTTTACTTGTTTATTCAACATAACTTCCAAAGATCGTCCAATATTGATATACCAAGTTTTAATGAACAGGTTGTATAATGTGTATGTCAACTGTTCTGCAGGACACCTATGATTGCTGGAGGGCTGTTTGCCATTGAGAAAAGCTGGTTTGAGGAACTGGGGAAATATGACATGAAGATGGATGTCTGGGGAGGAGAGAACTTAGGTACTCTCTCATTATTAGTAGTTTTGTATAATGAATGGGAGCTCTTTTCAAAATATGTGTTACCTTAGTTGTAGTATATGTATTTAATTTTGTTTAAATATGATACTTGACGCATTTATTTCAAATTTACTTGATACACTACTGACCCATTATTACATTATGGTCCAATACAGCGTGAATTCCGTTATAATGCAGTGCTCTAGATAAGCTGTGTATTTGCATATTTCACTCAAATAAATTCATGGTAATGTTAAACAATGGCTGAAAAACAGAAGATTAAAAGCAATTTCAGAGATTTGAAATTATTCAGAACTGCTTTTAAATGACAGTTGGCACTTCAGAGGAGTTGTAAGAAGTTGCAAAGTCTATAATTTTGGCCTATAACTTATTGTATTTAAATCAGAAAAAAAATGGTGTAAAGAGAAATGATTTTAGCATTAAAACAATATTCATTCACATCCATACTTTCATTATTGCATATTGTTAATAGACGATATAAAGAAAGCATCTCGGTTTATTTGTAATCGAAAGGATTCTGGATAATATTGACTACTTAAAGATATTTTAAACGCTATTGATACTGTTTGTAAACAATATGGACCCAGGTCAGTTTGCATGTAACTTGCTGTTTGATCTGGGTGTCATGGTCTGATTGGGATGAATTTTGTTTGATCGCAGATAGTAAACTCTTATCAAACTTCACATAATTGATTATATATGTGTTTTTGTCACACTTTATGTCACATGGTTAATTGCAGAGATTTCATTTCGGGTGTGGCAGTGTCATGGGACCTTGGAGATAATACCATGCAGCAGGGTAGGGCATGTGTTCAGGAAACAGCATCCTTATACATTCCCAGGAGGCAGTGGGAATGTGTTTGCAAGGTAGAGTAGTGAATGTATAGTATCTTGTACAGTGCAAGTCAAAACAGAAAAATCATCTGTGACGTTAAAGTAAGACTTTTACTAAACCTGTCATGACTTCATCATTCTTGCACAAAAATCATTTAGACTTCGAAAATGTACAATATACTCAGTAACTGGTATATAGATATCATCTTATTTATGAATTCCAATTAGACAAAGGGTCGTCAATGGCTGAGTGGTCTCAAGATCATTTACCTCACACCACTAAGCTCATAGGTCGTCCATGGCTGAGTGTTCTCAAGATCATTTACTTCTCACCACTAAGGTCATAGGTGGTCCATGGCTGAGTGGTCTCAAGATCATTTACCTCTCACCACTAATGTCATAGGTCGTCCATGGCTGAGTGGTCTCAAGATCATTTACCTCTCACCACTAAGGTCATAGGTCGTCCATGGCTGAGTGGTCTCAAGATCATTTACCTCTCACCACTAATGTCATAGGTCGTCCATGGCTGAGTGGTCTCAAGATCATTTACTTCTCACTACTAAGGTCATAGGTGGTCCATGGCTGAGTGGTCTCAAGATCATTTACCTCTCACCACTAATGTCATAGGTCGTCCATGGCTGAGTGGTCTCAAGAACATTTACCTCTCACCACTCAGGTCATAGGTCGTCCATGGCTGAGTGGTCTCAAGATCATTTACCTCTCACCACTAATGTCATAGGTCGTCCATGGCTGAGTGGTTTCAAGATCATTTACCTCTCACCACTAAGGTCAAAGGTCGTCCATGGCTGAGTGGTCTTAAGATCATTTACCTCTCACCACTAAAGTCATAGGTGGTCCATGGCTGAGTGGTCTCAAGATCATTTACCTCTCACCACTAAGGTCAAAGGTCGTCCATGGCTGAGTGGTCTTAAGATCATTTACCTCTCACCACTAAGGTCATAGGTTGTCCATGGCTGAGTGGTCTCAAGATCATTTAC
The DNA here is from genome assembly GCA_029582155.1 of Panopea generosa. NCBI lineage: Eukaryota > Metazoa > Mollusca > Bivalvia > Adapedonta > Hiatellidae > Panopea > Panopea generosa. The sequence goes on along the minus strand of CM055897.1, from coordinate 23,166,235 downwards.
CTCTCACCACTAATGTCATAGGTCGTCCATGGCTGAGTGTTCTCAAGATCATTTACCTCTCACCACTAAGGTCATAGGTGGTCCATGGCTGAGTGGTCTCAAGATCATTTACCTCTCACCACTAAGGTCATAGGTGGTCCATGGCTGAGTGGTCTCAAGATCATTTACTTTTCACCACTAAGGTCATAGGTCGTCCATGGCTGAGTGGTCTCAAGATCATTTACTTCTCACCACTAAGGTGTGCCTGCTCCAAAAACTTAATGTGAGAAAGTTTACCAGTTACTTGCGGAAGGACAGTGGTTCGACTGAGATTAATTCTGAGGTCTTCCTCCACCAATAAAACTGTATATGCAATATAAAACCTGAAATGTGTTGAAAATGGTGTTAAAACCCATTTAAAATAAAAATTGGGCAAGTCTTGATTTTTACAGTAAAATTTACATGCAAAAAGTCTTACAAAAAATAGTCATTTTTTTTTTTTTTTTTTTTTTTTGGATAAAAATTATGAAATCTGCATTTTGTTCCTTTTAACCAATATCTTGCCCATTTCAAGCATAAACTGTTCTGTTTTATTCCTATTACTATGCAGTACATGTATACTTTTTCTATTGCAGGAACACAAAACGTGCTGCAGAAGTGTGGATGGATGAGTACAAGGAATTCTACTTTGCAGCTGTACCTTCGGCTAAAATGGTTGATACGGGAGAGTAAGTTCACAGTTTCTTTTTATTTCATTAGATGAACCCAGTTAGCTCATTTGGTAACATGTCTTATTATCAATTAAGGGGTCGGGAGTTTGAATCACTGCTATGCCACAGTCTCTGTGATGATTGATATACAACATTGCATCTCGTCATTTGTCTCTCACTGCTGATTCAGGTGGGAAAGTTACCATTTACTTGTGGAGATGGGTGTGCTCAAATGTTGGTTAACCAGTATTCCAGGAGAGAGTGGTTGGGTTATCTGATTGTCTGTTGGCATAAAAATGATGCTAAATATTCAAACAAATCTTATTTCATTTCTGATATGTTTTCTAACTATCATTATTCCTCTCTGATTCATGAGCATTGCTACCAATAAAACTGGTTGCCATAAGTAACCTGATGTTAGTGGGTCGGGCTGACGTGACTAGACATAATAATTCGAGTTGACCCTTTACTCCAATGATACGCGTTTTCCCGCACCAGTCACAGAAGGCCTTTGAAAACAGTTTAGGAAGAGTTCAGATTGCTCATAACGAGCAATCTGAACACTTCCTGCAATGTTTTCCACTTTGTCAGTTAATATAAACATAATTCACCCAATAATTCAAAAGCCTTCTATATTAGATGTCCAAAGGTGTTTATATTAGGTGTCCAAAGGCGTCTATATGAAGTAATGGGTAAAGGATTGTTCGAACCAAATAGTGTTCAACATCATACCATAAATGTACATGTGCATACATTGAAATAGGAATTTGGCCAGGACCAGATAAGTGGTTCAAACTATATGTGGTGTTCCATCTATCTGTGTTCGAGCCAATGAAGTTTTACTGTACTTGCTCTATGGACAGCCTCTCCAAAATTTTATTTACTAATAATTTCTGGGAAATAGATTCATACAAGCTAATTAGCTATTTTCTAAATCCTAACTCTTAAAAGTGTTTGTCATTTTATGCATATGTTATGTACTTTTTTTTAATAAAATATTGTTAAAACTAGTTATAGGTTAAATGAAAAATCTGTGTTCAATAAAAAAACAAATAATTGTAGATTTGTTTAAAATGCAAGTTTTGTTAACTATTATTTCTTGTCAACAGTATATCGGAGCGTATGGCGTTACGTGACAGGTTGAAGTGTAAACCATTCAGCTGGTACTTGCAGAATGTTTATCCTGAGCTCAAGTAAGTTGTGCTACAGTAAATATGTATATGTTCCATCAACACTGTTTGCTAGCCTTCCCAAAATGTGTGAAACAAGAAATAAAATAGACTTGGGATTAATCTTGACCTATTTGATTAATCTGGAAAATGGTAAATCCCGGCCATTTTTGAGAATCAGATTCTTCAAATTGACTTGTCCCTTCTCTCCTAAGTTACTGTTATTTATGGATGAAAAGTAAATTACCCTAAATCTACATTGCGTGGCTTTTAAGGAAATCTTACCTTCACTATCTCTCTGCAAAGTTTATTTTATTCTTGGGTTTGGTTTCCTTATCTGTCATTTATGGTATTATGTCTCCCACATTCCAACAGGGGAACAGATTGCTTTTTGTCCTGTCTGTCATTCTGTCCATCAGAAATCTTGCCGCGCTTCATTTTCTCAACCTCTAACGGGATTTTGATGAAACTTTGTAGAAAGTGTAAGTATGAAGTTTAGTTTTGCATATCGTTGTAGCGTTCCAGAACACTGATTTTAATAGAGTTATGCCCCTTTTAAACTTTTTTAAAATGGACAATGACGGTCTTCATCTCCTTAATCAATCACTGGATTTTTATGAAACTGTACAAATTGTTATGGAGTCTAGCTGTGCATATCAGCCGGAAGTTTCAGTCTGATTTTTATGAGTTACGTATATTTCACAGTGATACAGCTTTGCCTCATGTTATGACATATTGAATCTGATGTCAGTTTGAAAAATATATAATATATATATTCATTCATGGCTATAAACTGAACTGGTAAATAATTTATTAAAGTTGACTTGCATCCTGCAAATCATCCTTGATGCCCTCTAATATATGTGAATTTTTTTTTTATCACATAAACATAATATAGAACTAAAGTCAATTATATGAAGATTTTGTGTTAAGCGCTTGTTTACATAATTTTATTTGTTAATCTGATTACTTTTTAATTCATCATCTTCAGTTTGATAAATTTTAATGAAACTTGGTAGATTTACCACTTAGGTAATTATTTACAAGAACAAAAATATGTAGGATTATTTGATTATATATATGATGAAATTTCACTCATGTGTCTGTGAATTAAATCACACCTTCAAAGACTTCTGAGTGAAATTATACTTAAATGTACAAAAGAAGAAAATTAATACATTAATCATGTTACAAAGATGTTGCAATTGTCATAAAATTTGTAATATTTAATCGTTATTATTATAATTATTTTCTTTGCTTTTAAATTACAAAAAAAGGTTCACGAAAAATATTAAAATAAGGTCAGTTGGAATGATTTGGGTTGAAATTTTATATATATGCCGCAACATTGATATGATGACCCTTGTATCTTGGGAACCATGGCAACTGGCTTTTATTATCAACAGCTTTTTTCTGTTTTGGCTTTTATCACCAACAGCTTTTTTTCTATTTTTTTGTGGTTATGTTTGATAGTTGTATTGTTTTAGTTGCTTTCCGTTATATTTAATAACTGATTTATTTCTATTTATGTTTGGTATTTTAAGGGCTCCTTAAACTTCCGAAATGGTCATTTTTTTTAGTTTTAATTTAAGTCAGTTTTACTCTTCCAGGTGATATCATACATTATTTAGAACAGGTTTTGTTTACAAATAAATGTGTGTCTCTTTCTGAAAAACATCCTCGGCAGAAAACGAGGAGAAGCTTGTTCAGAAACGCTTCTGTCGATAATATATGATCAATTCACTTCAAAGAGAAACATAGTATGGGGAACTGTAGGGGATACGGTTAAAAATTACATAACCTCTTGCGGTTAGATAGTTTTTATGAACATCCCCTTTATTCCTCTCAATGTATTAATGAACTGGAGCTATTTTATTGCATGTTAGTGATGAATCATTCATATAAAATTGAACATAAAATTACTTTTTAGCTCGCCGGGACTAAGTCCAAGGAGAGCTATTGCCATGACCCAGGCGTCGGCATTGTCATCTGTAGACACCCAGGTTAAACTTTTGCATTTGCGTTTAAGATATCAATGCAATCACTCATTGGATGTGAATGAAACTTCGCATGTGTGTTCACCATCATCAATGGAACACACAGAGACAAGAACCATAACTCTGGATTTCATTTTGGCACAGATATGGCCCTTTTTGGACTTAGACACCCAGAGGGGAGCTTTGTTGTCTTCTGACAACTCTTGTTTAATAACTGTACTAAACAAACCACCCTTGGTAGCCTCTCAATATTGACTGTGATAAAATGATTTGTGACGTAATATTGTGTGTGATAGTATCACTTGTATATGCAAGGGAGGATCCTGAGCAAGAGTTACTAGACCAAACTAGTATTCCGTACTCATTGTTTTTCAGTTCGTATTAATAAAATAATGCGTACTATGGTCGATACAGTTTTATTGCAGACATTTATATATTTTTTTAAAAAAAAGAAAACTCGATAACAATACGTAATATTAGTGAAGCCATAACTTTTTGAATCTTGTTAATATGCCTTATCTAACGGTCTTAATCCGCATACTATCACTGCAGTATTCATTTGTGTTCTTCAAAACACTGGCAGAGGAAAGCAACTCTGTCAGTTAATATAAACATAATTCACCCATTGCTGATACATGGTGAATTAATGCTTTCAATTTGGAAGAGTGCAAGAAAATGCTTATGGAGCAAAGGGTTAAGTACTGGCTAGCTAGTCTTAGCCAGACATAGACATAGTGTATATGCTGCCCTAATAGCCTAATAGTCTTACTTGCACATACATGTATCTACTATTTTGCTAATATGAAAGATGGTTTCATTCATACAGATATATCTGTTTTTCTGATGGTACATTATAATATACTGTTCTGTGATCGACAAGGCTAGAATAGTCGAGTTAACGTTCTTCGACATCTCTATATTTTTTGGTGATGTTTTATAAATCTGTTTTATTTTTTCAGTAATAATATTGAAATTTTAAACTAATCACCATCAAGTTTAAAAAAGTTTACTTCACTGACTTTGACTTACGTAATAGATTTGGAAAAAAGAAGAGCGTCAGCACCCGCTTGCGGTGCTCTTGTTTAAAAACAATCACTTAAGGGTCTACAGGAATGGTTTTAGCAATACTATAAACACATTTAATTACAATCATTTTTGTTATTATCTAAAAGTGTGCCTTTCGGAAGTTTAATGAGGCTTTAAGCGGATCAATGGGAGTACCAGGTATTTTTTGTAACTAGTACTGGAAACTTGTTCTCTGTAATCTGAATGGGAAAGTTCAAGGTCAGTGTGACCTGAATTGAAAGCACATATGTGGCATGCATAGGAACTTTTGAAGGAAAGATATATGTGTGTGACCAACATGGGAAGTAAGAGATATGTGTGTGACCAACATAGGAAGTAAGTGGTACGTGTGTGACCAACATAGGAAGTAAGAGGTACGTGTGTGACCAACATGGAAAGTAAGAAATCTGTTTAATCAGTGTGGGAGGTAAGAGATCTGTATGGACAATATGGGAAGTAAAAAAATCTGTGTGACACACATGGGAAATAAGAGATCTGTGTGATCAATGTGGGAAGTAAGAGATCTTTGTGACTAACATATGAGGTTAGCGTTATATGTGATCAGTGTGAGAAGTAAGAGATCTGTTTGAACAACATGGGAAGTAAGAGATCTTTGTGATCAACATGGGAAGTAAGAGAACTTTGTGACCAACATGGGATGTAAGAGATTTGTGTGACAAACATGGGAAGTAAGAGATCTGTGTGACTAACATGGGAGGTAAGTGTTATATGTGATCCTGTGAGAAGTAAGAGAGATCTGTGTGACCAACACGAGCAGTAAGAGATCTGTGTGACCAACATGGGAAGTAAGATATCTGTGTGACCAACATGGGAAGTAAGAGATCCGTGTGGCCAAAATGGGAAGTAAGAGATCTGTATGATCAACTTGGGAAGTAAAAGATCATTGTGAACAACATTGGAAATAAGAGATCTGAACATGGGCAGTAAGAGATCTGTGTGACCAACATGGGAAGTAAGAGATCTCTGTGGCTAACAAGGGAAGTAAGAGATCTGTGTGAACAACATGGGAAGTAAGATATCTGTGTGATTAACATGGAAAGTAAGAGATCTGTGTGATCAACATTGGAAGTAAGAGATCTGTGTGACCAACATGAGAAGTAAGAGATCTCTGTGGCTAACAAGGGAAGTAAGAGATCTGTGTGATCAACATTGGAAGTAAGAGATCTGTGTGATCAACATTGGAAGTAAGAGATCTGTGTGACCAACATGGGAAGTAAGAGATCTGTGTGGCCAACATCGGAAGTAAGAGATCCGTGTGAACAACATGGGAAGTAAGAAATATGTGTGACCAACATGGGAAGTAAGAGATCTGTGTGGCCAACATTGGAAGTAAAAGATCTGTGTGAGCAACATGGGAAGTAAGAGATCCGTGTGACCAACATGGGCAGTAAGAAATCTGTTTGACCAACATGGGAAGTAAGAGATCTATGTGGCCAACATTGGAAGTAAGAGATCTGTGTGAACAACATGGGAAGTAAGAGATCTGTGTGGCCAAAATTGGAAGTAAGAGATCTGTGTGAGCAACATGGGAAGTAAAAGATCCGTGTGACCAACATGGGCAGTAAGAATTCTGTGTGACCAACATGGGAAGTAAGAGATCTGTGTGGCCAACATTGGAAGTAAGAAATCTGTGTGACCAACATGGGAAGTAAGAGATCTGTGTGGCCAACATTGGAAGTAAGAGATCTGTGTGAGCAACATGGGAAGTAAGAGATCTGTGTGAGCAACATGGGCAGTAAGAGATCTGTGTGACCAACATGGGCAGTAAGAGATCTGTGTGACCAACTTGGGAAGTTAAAGATTTGTGTAGATAACATTGGAAGTAAGAGATCTGTGACCAACATGGGAAGTAAGATATCTGTTTGACTAACATGGGAAGTAAGAAATATGTGTGATCAACGTGAGAAGTAAGATATCTGTTTGACTAAACATGGGAAGTAAGAAATATGTGTGATCAACGTGAGAAGTAAGAGATATATGTGACTAACACAGAAAGTAAGATATCTGTTTGACTAACATTGAAAGTAAGATACAAAATGCATATGTGTGATCAATATGAGAAGTAAAGGATCTCTGTGACCAACATTGTATCAAACAGAAATTTAATAGGGGTGGGGGAATCACATCTGCAGCATTTCCTCTGTTCCATTTTATACTTGTTCGTACATATTTATTTTAGTCTTTAGTTTGCTATTGCTTTTAAGTTTCAGCATACTTAAGCTTTGTAATGAATCAAATGTACTTATAAATAACCTAAAAATGACATTGTAGTAGATGATTTTTGAAAGGAAGGCGTGTAAGTTACGTAAATATGACCACTTCGATTAATACTATATTGTGTTATTATGCCTCTGTTGTCAGCTATCATTAAACGGAAATGGCAGGTATGATTGTTTTACATGCTGTGAGTTCACATAACTTCAAGTGCACTATTTTATATTACTGCTTTTTGTAAGACTTGTATTCTTAATGTATGTTACTTGTTGCTTTTTTATGCTTTAATTTCATATTAATGAAAAGCTTAACATTTTTAGACTACGGTAGTTATTGTGAGTTAAAGTTCTTACATTGAATGTCAGTCAAGTATTTCACTGCTGGTTTATCAAATTTTATACTTGAAACTTTATATCAGTGTTCCTTTTTTAGGATGAAAGTGCTTATTTATTTTTGGGTCATAAGGTGTAACCCCACCATTGATTTTTGCTTTTTATTCTAAAGTAAATAATAAAAGTTTGAAGGCTTGTCATTCATGGAGAATCCCAAATGAAAGAAGTGAAACCTACATTTTACTGTTTGTCAACCTCTGCACTATCAAAATATGATGAGAAAAGTAGGAGTCATATGTCATATAAGAGATTTTTTTTCTGCTCAGTGTGTACACTGGTGACAAAGTGAAAGTAGACTTCCGAAATCATGTATTCATACCCCAATTTCCAAGCATTTTTTTTTCTAAATTCTCAATTCAAACATGACAATGCTATCAAAATGTTCAAAATACATCAATAATGCCATTCAAATAAAAAAATGAGCATTAAAATAAGGAAAATGCATTTTTAAAGAAGAAGAAATGAGGATTATTTATAACCACCATCATGTGACTACCCCACGGAAGCACTTCCTTTTTGCAATGGTGGTACTATGCCTATAAGGAAATTTTTTTTTTTAAATTCCATAATTATCTCTTTTTTACTAAATACTATCAATTTGAAGTAATACTGCCAAGTTGCAGGCATTAAATACTGAAACTTTTGTCAAAATATCACTTTTTACATGATCATTATATACAGGCGCGAGATGTTGACCGACATGCAATTTTGATGTGTTTGACTAATTTTACCAAAAAAATTTTTTTTTACCTAATTCCATTAAATTTTTTACACCAAAATAGTCTCATGATACACTGAAGACATTATCTTACCAAAATACATTATTCAATACAATGTACATGTTAAAAATTGCACATTTCAATCATCCAAAATAAAAAATCTTCAAAATTTTGTGATTTTTCATGAAATTTCAATGTAGATATGCACATATATGCTTAATTTGAGGCATAAACTTGCCAAAATGTTGTTTTTTATGAAGCAAATGTCTCCAATTTGTCATTTAAGACTATGAGAGTGTAAAAAAGAGGTTATTTTACCTACAATTAACATTTTGGGAAATCACCCCCATTTCACTCAAGTCTCTCTTATAGGTGTAACCCCACCATTGATTTTTGTTCTTTATTCTATAGTAAATAATAAAAGTTTGAAGGCTTGTCATTCATAGAGAATCCCAAATGAAAGAAGTGAAACCTACATTTTACTGTTTGTCAACCTCTGCACTAACAAAATATGATGAGAAAAGTAGGAGTCATGTGTCATATAAGAGATTTTTTTTCTGCTCAGTGTGTACACTGGTGACAAAGTGAAAGTAGACTTCCGAAATCATGTATTCATACCCCAATTTCCAAGCATCAATTTTTTTTTCTAAATTCACAATTCAAACATGACAATGCTATCAAAATGTTCAAAATACATCAATAATGCCATTCAAATAAAAAAAATGAGCATTAAAATATGGAAAATGCATTTTTAAAGAAGAAGAAATGAGGATTATTTATAACCGCCATCATGCGACTACCCCACGGAAGCACTTCCTTTTTGCAATGGTGGTACTATTCCATAAGGTGAAAGGTTAAGGTCTCCAATGTAACCCTGATTTGTTCGTAAAAAAAGCATTTTTTCTGAAATACTAACACAGAAAATGTTTGGGCTTGCTTTTGATCCACACCAAATTAGTTATGTTAAAAACATTTATGTGACGTTAAAATATGATGGCCTTCCTAATTTGGTGTCACTTTTGTAAAAATCAAGGTCACTTAAAAGGTCACCCATTATGAAAGATTGATTTCCATACATTACTTTTAACTTTTTCCTTTAACTTCTGAGAAAGGTTGCTCATGTTCGGTGAAAAAATAATTTTTATTTGGACATTGATTGGTATTCTACATCAACTCATAAAACCGCAGCTGTGGGCTAGGGGAAGAGCTTCTGCCTCGACTGCAGGAGGTTGTGGGTTTGATCCCCAGTTGCATCATACCATTGCACCTTGGTTCATGAAGATAATAAAACACTTAAATATCCAGTAGTCAAATGGTCAGAAATTCAAGTTACTGTGATCCCATCTCAAAAATGGTTTTATAGAAGATAACTTAACTAAATTAACCCAATGTCATGAAAATTGTCAGGAACTGTTTGCTTTTGTTGGAAGAAAGCACCTTACTGATTTAAGGTCACTATGTTCAAAGGTCATTGAGTCACAACACAGTGAAAAAACAGTTTTTATGGAATAACTAAGTTCAGACGGGTTGTTCTATAGCTTATATAAATTTAGAAAAGGAAGATACACTTTATTATGAATGATTTCAATACACTAATACTGAATGGATTAACATTTTGTGTGTCTCACATAAGTATTTCAAGATGACCTTGATACTTTCGTTTGATAACAGTTTACTGATATATGTGTTTTAATCATTCTAACAATAATATGTGTATGTGTCGTAATCGTAACCTCATCGCACTAATCGCGAATACAGTCACTTGAGCAGCCAGTAGACACTTACATACTGTCTGTTTAAGATCAATGTTTGTATGTTCGCTTCTCTTTAGAAAATTCCCCATATCTTCCTTGTCAAACATTGACTTGATTGATCTGTGCTGTACTCAAATATCAGTTCACAGAGAGAAGCAGTTGACTTGTGTTTTTTTGTAATATTTAGCATCAATTTTATGCCATTGAATAATAACAGAAGATCAGTTAACCCAACTGCTCTTTCCTGGGATCCTGGAATGTTAACCAGTACTGGAGCACACTCTATCCCCTCAAGTAAGTTTCCCACTTAAATCAGTGGTTAGAGATGAATGACAATGAGACATAATATAATGTATCAATAATCACGGAGATGGTGGTCAGGCAGGAATTTAAACTCGTGAGTCACTTGATAGTCAGATGTAGTGTTGACTGGCTAACCAGGCCCGGCTAATGAGTTGAAATAGAGTCTTAACATGTCATTGTTATGTTACTTTTGGTCTTCTGTTTTACATTTGCACATTTTCTTATCTTTAGTCTTTGTTTAATCTACAATTATTATAACAGGCTGTTTAATTTTTAGATCATCCTTTTCTTTGTGTTTTCAAGAATTCTTCTTCTTATAGCACTAACAAATCTTGTTTCTTATGCACTATGTGTCATTCTCTTGATTTCATGCTTCTTATGCTGTATGTGTCATTCTCTTGATTTCATGCTTCCAATGCACTATGTGTCATTCTCTTGATTTCATGCTTCCAATGCACTATGTGTTATTCTCTTGATTTCATGCTTCTTATCCACTATGTGTCATTCTCTTGATTTCATGCTTCTTATGCACTATGTGTCATTCTCTTGATTTTATGCTTCCAGTGCACTATGTGTCAATCTTTTGATTTCATGTTTCCAATACACAATGTGTCGTTCTCTTGATTTTATGCTTCCAATGCACTATGTGTCAATCTTTTGATTTCATGCTTCCAATGCACTGTGTGTCATTCTCTTGATGTCATGCTTCTTTTGCAGTATGTGTCATTCTCTTGTTTTTTTGCTTATTATGCACTATGAGTCTTTCTTTTGATTTTATGCTTCTTATGCTGTATGTGTCATTCTCTTGATTTCATGCTTCTTATGCACTATGTGTCATTCTCTTGATTTCATGCTTCCAATGAACTGTGTCATTCTATTGATTTCATGCTTCGTATGCACTATGTGTCATTTTCTTGATTTCATGGTTCCAATGAACTATGTGTCATTCTCTTGATTTCATGCTTCGTATGCACTATGTGTCATTCTCTTGATTTTATGCTTCCAATGAACTATGTGTCATTCTCTTGATTTTATGTTTCTTATGTACTATGTGTCATTCTTTTGATTTCGTGTTTCCATTGCACTATGTGTCATTTTCTTGATTTCATGCTTCTAATGCACTACCTGTCATTCTCTTGATTTCATGCTTCTTATGCACTATGTGTCAATTATCTTGATTTCATGCTTCCATTGAACTGTGTCATTCTCTTGATTTCATGCTTCTTATGCACAGTGTCATTCTCTTGATGTCATGTTTCCAATGCACTATGTGTCATTCTCATGATGTTATGCTTCCAATGCACTATGTGTCATTCTTGTGATGTTATGCTTCCAATGCACTATGTGTCATTCTCTTGATTTCATGCTTCTTATGCACTTTGTCATTCTCTTGATTTCATGCTTCTTATGCACTTTGTGTCATCCTCTTGATTTCATGATTCTTATGCACTGTGTGTCATTTTCTTGATTTCATGATTCTTATGCACTGTGTGTCATTCTCTTGATTTCATGCTTCTTATGCTGTATGTGTCATTCTTTTGATTTCATGCTTTTTATTATGTATGTGTCATTCTCTTGATTTCATGCTTCCAATGCACAATGTGTTATTTTCTTGATTTCATGCTTCTTATGCACTATGTGTCATTCTCTTGATTTCATGTTTCTTATGCACTGTGTCATTCTCTTGATTTCATGCTTCTTATGCTGTATGTGTCATTCTCTTGATTTCATGCTTCTTACGTACTATGTGTCATTTTCATGATTTAATGCTTCTTATGTACTATATGTCATTTTTATGATTTAATGCTTGAACATTTGAACTGGTGCCAACTGTCATTTGTGTGTGATTTTGTGTCTCTTAAATGGCTATGTAATGTTTCCTTAGTAATATGTTCAAGTGCTCTATAAATACAAAGTGGTGCTATTTTATGTCTATTAATCTGTATTTTAACAGGGTTGTGTGTCTTTTTTTTTAATTTGACATCTAATTTGGTGTAGTCATGTGTATATGTAATCTAAGGATATTTCGTTTCTCTATGATTTAATATCCATGATTAAAAGTTGCATGGTATAAGCTCATGAATTCCTTCTGATTTCTCTGATATGTCTGGAAACTACTTATCCTGCAACTCCTTTAAATAAACATAATGTCTGTTCATTACATCTCCCTAAACATGTATGATCTTTTTGTAATCTTGAACACCGAAATATGGTGTCCAGTTATTTCATCTCAGAATTGAATACTGTGTCTGATCATCACATCTCCCCTAAACACAATGTCTGATCATCACAGTTACCCTAAACAAAAGGTCTGGTTCTCAAATCTCCCTAAACACAATGTTTGATTCTCACATCTCCCCTAAACACAATGTCTGATAATCACATCTCCCCTTAACACAATGTCTAGTCATCACATCTCCCTAACCACAATGTGATTATCATATCTCCCTAAACACATTGTCTGATTATCACATCTCCCTTAACACAGTGTGATAGTCACATCTCCCTTAACACAATGTCTTATTATCACATCTTCCTAAATACAGTGTGATGATCATATCTCCCCTAAGCACAACGTGATGATCCCATCTCCCCTAAACACAATGTCTGGTCATCACATCTCCCATAACATAATGTGATTATCACATCTCCCTAAACACAATGTCTGATTATCACAATTCCCTTAACACAGTGTGATGATCACATCTCCCTTAACACAATGTCTTATTATCACATCTCTCTAAACACAATGATTGGGACGATCCCATATCCCTAAACACAATGTCTGATTATCAGATATCCCTAAACACAATGTCTGATTATCACAATTCCCTTTACACAGTGTGATGATCACATCTCCCTTAATACAATGTCTTATTGTCACATCTCCTTAAACACAATGATTGTGACGATCCCATATCCCTAAACACAATGTCTGATTATCAGATATCCCTTAACACAATGAGATGATCACATCTCCCTAAACATTATGTCTGATTATCACATCTTCCCATAACACAATGTCTTATTATCACATCTCCCTAAACACAATGTGATGATTACATCTCCCCTAAACACAATGTCTGATTATCACATCTTCCCAAAACACAATGTGATGATCACATCTTCCCTAAAGACAATGTCTGATTATCACATCTCCCCTAAACACAATGTCTGGTCATCACACCTCCCTAGACATAATGCCTGATTATCACATCTCCCCTAAACACAATGTCCGATTATCACATCTTCCTTAAACACAATGCCTGATTGTCACATCTCCCTAAACACAATGCCTGATTATCACATCTCTCTTAACATAATGCCTGATTATCACATCTCCCTAAACACAATGCCTGATTATCAAATCTCTCTTAACACAATGCCTGATTATCACATTTCCTAAACACAATGCCTGATTATCAAATCTCCCCTTAACACAATGCCTGATTATCTCATCTCCCTAAACACAATGTGATTATCACATCTCCCCTAAACGCATTGTCCAATAATCACATATCCCTAAACATAATGTTTGGTCTCTACATCTCCCTTAACACAATGCCTGATTATCACATATCCCTAAATACAATGTCTGATTATCAAATATCCCTAAACACAATGTCTGATTATCACAACTCCATAAACACAATGTCTGATCATTATATCTCCCTTAACACAAGGTCTTATAATCAGATCTCCCCTAAACACAATGTCTGATTATCACATTTACTCAAACACAATATCTGGTCATCACATCTCTCTTGACATTATGTCTGATTATCCCATCTCCTCTAAACACAATATCTGATTATCACATCTCCCCTAAACACAATGTCTGATTATTCCATCTCCCTTAACACAATCTCCCCTAAACACAATTTCTGATTATCACATCTCCCCTAAACACAATGTCCGATAATCACATCTCCCATTACATAATGTCTGATTATCACATTTTACACTAAACACAATGTCTGATTATCACATGTCCCTAAACACAATGTCTGGTTATCACATCTCCCTAAACACAATGTCTGGTTATCACATCTCCCTAAACACAATGTCTGATTATCACATTTTACACTAAACACAATGTCTGGTTATCACATCTCCCTAAACACAATGTCTGATTATCACATCTCCCTTTATATAATTTCTGATTGTCACATTTTACACTAAACACAATGTGTGGTTATCACATGGCCCTAAACACAATGTTTGGTCATCACATCTCCCTAAACACAATGTCTGGTCATCACATCTTCTTAAACACAATGTCTGGTCATCACATCTTCTTAAACACAATGTCTGGACATCACATCTCCCTAAACACAATGTTTGGTCATCACATCTCCCAAAACACAATGTCTGGGCATCTCATTTCCCTAGATGCAGTATCTAATTATTATTTCACACAAATAATGGCAGTGGCCTTCCCCCCAGATATGTAACTGTCATGGATTTCAATACAAAGCTTATGTTACATGTATAAGGGATGTAAACATTATTATTTTTTATGTAGAAATAAAATGATAAAACTCAATGAAAACACTGTCCAGTGCCTTGTGGTATGGACTTCATGGTGGTTTTACCATATGCTGGACGGATTGCCTACATTGCTTTTTGATGTCTTTCTAATGCAGATACACACACCTGTGTTCATGACTTTGTTATGTTACAGACTATAGTGATGTTTGTGTACATGTATTTCATGGTTTTGTTGTTTATTTTGGCTTAATATGTTGCATTTTCTCCCTGTAGTGAGAAACTTGTAGGATCTCTCAAAGAACGAAATGACGATTGGAGGTATTCATTCTGTGACATCCCTTATATTACAGTTTTACTTATAATCTGTGCTATCCTGTGCTAGTTTTCCCTTCATGTTAAAGCTACACACTCTATATTTCGATCATGTTCATTTTTCAAGCTGTGACTTCTTTCAATGTTGTTTTTTTTTTTTAAGTTTACACATTGGCATTATTGAATTTGTGATGTAAAGAAACTTGAAGTCACAAACAATAAACCTGCTTCAGTTATTATTAGTCTTATATATGTGGCTTTTCTTTAATTGAAAACTGGCAGTCTTAATTGATATTTATGGAAAATTTTATTTTCTGTTTAATGAAAGCTGATCAACATTTAATGACAAAGACTAAGTGCACCATAAAGTACTGTACCAGTGCTTTACCTTTGAAAATGAAAAAAAAATGCTTCCATGCTTAAATAAACATTTATTAAAGATAATTATGATATAAATAAAGAATGTGTAGCTTTAAATTTAACATTATATTAAATACCTCCATGTTAACATAAGTATGCTCCCTGTTTTGATATTATTATCAGTGTTACATTCTTGTGTTGCCTCTGTGTTTCTGACTGAACCTTAGTTGTATGTATTGTGACATTGTAACACACTTTTAATCTGTACTAGTATGTAGTAGAAAACCTGCATTATCTATAAAGGTTGTAAGATATGTTTAACTTAGTGTACATAGGTATGTCCTACAAACCAGTAAAGCATACCGGCACTCCTCAATCGGTTTATCTCAAAACCTCTAACAAAGCCATCTTATATTGATAGTAGACATAAATTGTAATATATCCGTGTAAATTCATCAAAATATAAAAAAAATAAAATATTAGTAACTAAACAATCAAATGACTATCATTCATTTACTTAAAGAATAAATTATTTTAATGATGATTATTTAGCAGAAAATGTTTAAAAATCACATATATTACCCATTATTTTGTTAGTGCATAAAATTTAAAATTATATTGTCATTTCACCATGAATTTAGACCAGTACTGTCATTTCATCTTGAATTTAGATCAGTAATATAATTTCATCTTGAATTTAGACCAGTATTATGATTTCATCTTGGAATTTAGTACATGAATTTAGACCAATTCATCTTGAATTTAGACCAGTATTTTAATTTCATCTTGAATTTAGACCAGTAATATAATTTCATCTTGAATTTAGACCAGTATTATAATTTCATCTTGGAATTTAGTACTTGAATTTCGATCAGTACTGTCATTTCATCTTGAATTTAGACGAGTATTATAATTTCATCTTGGAATTTAGTACTTGAATTTAGACCAGTACTGTCATTTCATCTTGAATTTAGACCAGTAATATAATTTCATCTTATATTTAGACCAGTAATATAATTTCATCTTGAATTTAGACCAGTATTATAATTTCATTTTGAACTTACACCAGTACTGTCATTTCATCCTGAAATTAGACAAGTATTATAGTTTCATCCTGAAATTTAGTACTTAAATTTAGACCAGTACTGTCATTTCATCTTGAATTTAGACCAATATTATTATAATTTCATCTTGAATTTAGACCAGTAATATAATTTCATCTTGAATTTAGACCAGTAATATAATTTCATCTTGAATTTAGACCAGTATTATGATTTAATCTGGGAATGTAGTACTTGAATTAAGACCAGTACTGTCATTTCATTTTGTATTTAGACCAGTATTAAAATTACATCTTGAATTTAGACCAGTATTTTAATTTCATCTTGAATTTAGACCAGTAATATATAAAGATACACATTGTTACTACATATTAGCCTGTATCAATGGAAGATCTACTCTTTAAAAAAAGGTGTAAGCCCTTCCCCACCCCCTTATAAATCCTTATATTTTATTAAAAATTCACTATATTTCTACTAAACAAAACATTATGTGACCATTCAGATTTGGTATTGCACCCCTCTATACTGAAATCTTGGAGCCGCTCCTGTGAATAATGGATCAAATTGAAATCAAAATGAAATCATGTGACTCATTTAATATGTCACAAAATATGTTTTTAAGCGGGAGATATATTTTAGTCTTGCCTAGCCCAAGTTAGGAAATCCCTTTTATATCTGTTATTTTGACATGTTTAAATAGATATCATTTTTGCAATACAGTGTCAGTTAGTATAATTTATATAGGGATGATTACATTGGAAAAATATGTTTTTAGCTAATTTTAAAAGTTTGAAAATTTCTGATTAATTCCCTTTAAGCACTGTGTCAGAGTAGCAAAAGTTTATGGTTAAAAATTATTGAAGAACTTGTGAAATGTCAATAAAATAATATTAACAGATTTAAGTTTGGATTTAATTTTAGAGTAACATGTATATTTAAAAATAATTTATGGATGGAAGTCCAAAATTGATTTAGATATAATAATGGATATATTTTATGGTTATTATAATCTAAACATGACTATAAGTTATATTTTAAACCAATTTGAAGTTAGATAATTAAAAACTTTGTTGTTGGAAAATGGAAAATTGATATAATGTTACAATATTGAACTTGGTGAGACTCTTTTACATATCGATTTTTGCTTACCTTTTTTGCATATTGTTGCATATTAATAGTGCATTTTACCTTTACATATCACATGTGTTTGCATACTGCACACATTAATGATGCCTATTGCCTATGCATATCTCTTGTTTTGTGCTTCTGCATAAATTCAGTACGCAATATGGATGCATTTTGCTGCATATTGATTGACATTCAGGAGTAATTACTCCTTTTTAAGGCCATTATAAATTAATTGCTAAATCATCATCCAAATTTTTCTTAAAAATGGGAGAGCAGGAGGATTTTATGTTGTTTTTTTTTTGTTTTGTTGTGTGTTTTTATAATGTTTTTTTTTTTTATGAAAATAAAATGGTCGGGGCAGCACGAAAATTAGGGGGTGACTAGCGGATGATTATCTAGCAATTAATTTATGGCCTCAGCAAGCTTCTTGTTCTGAGATACAAAGGTTCATGTCATTACGGTATGTTGCAATTTTTATTTGAACTTTTAACACATTTTAATTCATATCCAACAAATACTTTGTTGATGTATTTTATTTTGATCTCTTTGCTTTTATTTTTGTCCAAATATTATGGTTTAAACTTTTACTGAAAAAATACATTGACCCTTTTTTTGGAACTGGACTGACCTTGACCTTTCAGTTTTGAATTTGTGGACTTTTCCTTGGCTGCTCATTTAAATATTGTTTGCTGACTTCATATATAAAAAGTCTGCTACATTCATTCTACCTGTGATTATGCTCTAATTTAATGATTAGACACATAAAACACGATGGGAGAATTATTTTGTATTTATATTGTTGAATTCATATATATATATATATATATATTATATACCGGTACATATATGATGTTGATCTCATTATATGATGTTCATTTTCATTTGATGTATTCATGTGTTAATATAATAATATGTACAATTACTCCTCAATTAAAACATATGGGATTTGACCAAATGGAGTACATCACAGAGTAATGAGGTAACACTTAACGTGTAACAAACTTGTAATACCGTGATGTCATAAGACTCATTACTCACCAAGAATAGACATAAACCAATGTATCCAGCAAAACTGCTCATGCAGTTGTAAATTCACTGTCAATGCTTCAATTTATAATGCTGCCGAAAAAAGAGCTCTTATGTTTTCCTCCCCTGTATCCCGCTATCTGATTTCATTCTTTATTTCAAAGGTCTTTCTCAAATTTTATGTAGGCCATTATAAATTAATTGCTAGATTATCATCCCCACCTGCCCCCTAATTTTCATGCTGCCCTGACCCATTTTATTTCCATGAAAATAAAAAATATTTAAAAAAAAATTAAAAATAAAAAAATAAAATCCTCCTGAAAGAAAAATTTGGGTAATAATCTAGCAATAAATTGATAAAGGCCTAATAAGTGGACTATGCATGCATTGTTGATACAACATTACAAAGATAATGCTGAAAGATCTGGCATAAACAGTAAAAATCAATAACATATATAGAAAATTGCAACACACAAATAAAAATTAACAATACATATGATATCAAAAATGAATACATTAATTTTATATGATAAAGAACACATATCAATATCAAAACAACATTGTAAATATGAAATTAGCAACATAAGTGTGTCAGATGAAGTAAGTAAATAGTGAATGATTTATATTGCAGGGTACCCAGTAAGGAAGACCAGGCATTTGGGAGTATAGTACAGGGCGGTATGTGTATGGACACCATGGGACACTTTGCTGATGGTGTACTAGGCTTGTTTCCTTGTCACAACAATGGAGGAAATCAGGTATAGTCTGCTCTATGTTATATACACTTATAGATATATATCCCTGCATTGGGCTGTATATATTATATAAATTCTTGCTACAAATGAACAACATAACATGATGACGTGTGGCGCATAACACCCGTACTCCTACTTCAAAGGTCAAGGTCACAATTTAACTTTGTTTGATGACATTTTTAGTCTGCTTGAGATTTCGTGTCCGGTCTTACTTTATCACCGATGGATAAATTTCAAAACACTTGGCTCAATTCATGACGTGTCATGCGTAAGACTCACACTTGTACCTTAAAGGTCAAAGTCACACTTTGAGTTTGACAAGACTTTGAGTCTGTGTTAGATTTCGTGTCCGGCCTGTAACTCTGTCACGCATAGACAGATTTTATAAATACTTGGCAACATGTCACGCGTAACACCCTGACTCCCACTTCAAAGGTCAATGTCACAATTTAACTTTGTTTGACAACACTTTCAGTCTGTTTGAGATTTCATATCTGGCCTGTAACTTTGTCACCTATGGATAAATTTCAAAAACACCTGAGTTGATCAACATGACATGATGAAGTGCCACAAGTAAGACCCAGAACCTTACCTCAGAGTCAAAGTCACATATTCAGTTTGTTTGATACTTAATTTCTGGTCTGTAACTTTGTTATACATGGAGGGATTTTAAAATAGCTTGATACAAATGATCAACATGTCATGATGATGTGTCACCTGCATTTACCTGTAGAAATACATGTACCTAGACCTTTACATAAGATGTCAAGGTTACACAAGATCAAGGTCACACTTTAATGTAAAAAACAACATGAAAACGGTGTCCAGTCTGAAACGTCACTCCATGACTCTTGATATTCATGGATCACTACCTATTATAAAATATATCGTTATTATCACAGACCATTAGGGGGGCATGGGACACTGACCTGTGACATTTTTTGTTTAACTTAAATTTTACACCACATTTTGACAAAAAAAAGATTCTTTTTTAAATAAATATTTTGTTAGGTACTCATATTTTTCACAGGATGTTAACCTGCCTCAATCTAAGTTTATGTTTTGCTGTCTTGAGCTCTGTCCCTTACTACAATGATTATGCCATTATGAGGTCACCGATCACATTTTGTCCATCGTCATCAGTCGTGCATCATCCGTCTGAAAACAATTGATATTTTTGACTTCTTCTTAAAAACGATAAACTCAATCGTAATGAAATGTTGAATGCAGCTTTGCTACCTAAGGGTGAATAAAGATTGTTAATTGCATGCCCCCCCCCCTGGGGCCATGGGGGCAGGGCCAAAAAGTCAAATTCAAGGTAAATGATAATGGACACATATGAGTCCTTTATAAAATTTGTGAATTGCATGTCCCTGGGTCTCACAGTTTGGTGCTGGGAGTGGGGCCTACTTTACTAAACCTGTTTAAGAAAAAATGACAAAAGACATTAATTTTTATGACTGAATAGACTTAAGTGAATGTTTTTTGTTGTGTTTTGTTGTTGATGCTTGACGGTTAATACCTGGTCCCCACCCCCATGAGGTCTTAGGATGGGTCATAGATTGATATAGCTTTATGTCATCAAGGATAATCAGGTGACCATTAAGGCCCATGGGCCTCTTGTTTGTCTAACAGTTTTCATCATAATAAACCTCTAAACAATTGTTTTTTTTGTATATTACAGGAGTTTACATTGACGAAGAATGGCGAGATCAGACATCTAGACCTCTGCGTGACACTGACTGGCACCAGTGGTGGTTCCCCACTCAAGTTGTTCCAGTGTACTCCTGAAAACGACATGCAGGTACACAGCTTTTATTTTCTTCAACACTTTCATGATAGAATATAAGTGGCCATTTTTAGCTCTACTGGCCAAAGGCCAGAAGTGCTTATGCGATGGCGCGTTGTCTGTCAACCGTCGTCTGTCGTCTGTCGTCTGTTAGCAGCACTTTCTCTGAAACCACTAGGCCAATTAAACTGAAACTTCACATGCATGTTTCTGTTGCATAGGAGACTATACAGAAGATTTTTTTTTTTCGATCAGAAATTCAAGATGGCCACCATTACTAAAAATAGTCCAAAACTTAAAAAATCTTCTTTTCATGAACGGCCCAACAAATTTTCTAAATGTTTATGTAGTAATGATGACCAACTATAGTATTGTTAGATTTGTTCAAATGGTGTCCCTAGGGTTAAATATGACCCCGCCCCGAGGGTTCATGAGTCAGTAGAGTGTCCTCAGGCCCTCTTGGGCCTCTTGTTATAATTAAATGGGGTCATGGGGTTCCTGGATAATAATGAGTTCCAACTCTTAAAGAAGAAAATCGCCATATTATATTGTGAAAATATTTTTAAAGAATTAAAGTAGGTCTTGTTCTAACAGATAAGTTGTCATTGACCAGTTTAATATTTTTACTTAAGATTTTTAAAGAAGCAATTTTTTAAATGTTTTTTTTGTGTGTGGAAATGCCAAAAATAAAGAACATGTTAAACAAGCAAATAGTTGATATCTGTCTGCACAATTTAAAAAGAGGCAATTTTCATTGTACTGATTTTGATATTATATTTGGAGAATGGGAGTGTGTCAAAATTTCATTAAGTGTTAAATTAAGTTAAGGCCATAATAATTAGTTAACTTTTTTCTTGTAGGCGCAATAACACCTTCATTTTTCATGGAATCTTAACCAAACTTTCACAGCAGTTATATTACCACAAGATCTCCGACAAGTTCTTGAACCAGCATCATTTGACCACAAATGCCCCCGCCACAGGGCTTATAAACACATTTTAAGTGAAATTTTAAAAAAACATTTTCTCTGAAAGTTTAAGGCCTAGACCTTAGATATTTTACATGTAGCAATGCATGGAGGTCCCCTAAAAGATTTGTTGATGTCTGGTCCCTGGGGTCAAATTTGGGGCCGTCACAGGGGTCACTGTTTTACATAGAGTTATAGAGGGAAAATGTTGTAGACATGATAGCACTTTCATTTTTTATTGAATCTTAATCATACTTGCACAGTAGTTATATAATAGTTACATCTCAGTCGATTTCTTGAACCAGCATGATTTGACCACAAATGCCCCTGCCACAGGGCTTATAAGCACATTTTAAGTAAAATTTTAAAAAGCATTTTCTCTAAAGTTTAAGGCCTAGACCTTAGATATTTTACATGTAGCATCTGTTCCCAGTAGAGCGTTCAGGTCCTCTTGGGCCTCTTGTTTTTCTTCTGTTCTATAAAATAAAAAATTATGATAGTAAATCAATAAAGAACAATATAAAATATAATTTTCTTGACACACTAAGCAGATTCATTGCACAGTTTTTTATACTCAAACATTTGGGGGGAAAAAAATTCAAAATGAAAATAAAAGGTTGGCATCAGGATTCAATTTTAGAGTCCTTCAGGTAATCCTAAACACAGGTATTTTTTGTCTAGCCTCTTACGATATAGATTAACCTTTAAAACTTTTTCTCGTTTTCTTGCAGCAATGGGAGCGCCAAGAAAGCAATACCATGTTACGCAGCAAGTACCACAGTGTATGTATAGACAGCGTTGAGGTGCAGAAAAAGGGCATTACTGTCAGCAACTGTGATCACATGGCTCAGAGTCAGAAGTGGGAATTCTCGCTGGCCTCTTGATGATGTGTGATGTCACGTAGACAAATCATCATCACATTCTGCTTAAACTTGGTGGAGGGTACCAGACATAGTAGATGTCACTCGTTTGTCATTGTTAACTCTTTAAGTAGAGTGTAGTTAGCTTTAAGCGAGGTTTTGTCTCAAATTGTTGCTCCAGATATTATACGAGTCCTAAATAAATATAGTACACCATCTAACTTAACTATAAGACAATTTTAAAGGAATGATAGATATGTATTTATCTTATAACTTCCTGTGTTGTAGTCCAGGTGAACACACATTCAGGATTTCTCTGTACTATACATACGAAAAACATCTTGAATTTGATTGGCAGGAAATTTATGTAATGCTACACATATTCAGCAAATGGCATATTTAAGTTATATCATTCATTATTGTTCCAGAGAACCTTAAATTGAATGGGTACATATGTCATGTCCTCCATGTTAAAAATTATAAAATGTAATAAGAAAATAAGGTTGAGCATTGTCAATGAAACTGGACACTACCCAAATTAGAATATAGCCAGAGGGGTGCATAACTAAATCTTATCTGGGAAAATGAAGCAGGTCAGTTGGGTATGTAATCATTATCTCTGGAAAAACAAAAAGTTTGTAGATTGTTTGTTTGAAGTATTTAAAACCCAAACCATTTAGGTATATAACCATAAGTTTGTAGATTGTTTGAAGTATTTAAAAACAAAACCATTTAGGTATATAACCATATCCCTTGAGAAAAAAGCCCGAAGCCATTTGGATACATAACATCTTGATCTCTGGCAAATAAAACAAAATTGACTGGGTACATTAGTATTCTATTAAAACAAAACAGCTTACCAGACACCTAGGATGTGGGTCAATATATCAACTAATTGAAATTTGATTTTATCCAAATTTGGAGGAAAATAAGAACAATTTGTTACAGTAATTGTCTAAATGATTTATTTGTTTATCTTAATAAGGTCTTTGGGAAATAGTAATTTTAATGACAGCAGTACTCATTCAAGTTTCTGGGTAGCTGTTTTGTTTAGTATAGATCTTTCTCTGCAAATAATAAAATAATGTCAATTGGGTTCATAATGAGGCCATAATAAATTAATTGCTAGATTATCAACCCCGCCTGCCCGCCAACCCCCTAACTTTCAGACTGCCGCGAACCTTTTTATTTCATAAAAAAAAAACAGCAGAAAATTAAAACAATGAAACAAAAAACAAAGTCCTCCCCCACCTCCACCTTTTTAAGAAAAATTTGGATGATAATCTAGCAATTAATTAATAATGGCCTTACATATATCTCTGAAAAAGCCAAGCTATGGTTTTAATTGTTTTAACTTTTATCCCCACACCTAAGTGCTTTATCATTAAGGCAGCTTTCTTGGAACTATTGTTTACTTGACAGTGGGAACTCCACAGTAAATTGTAATTATCCTCCCAACATGGGAAGAGTGGTAAAGGGGTGTTAAGTGTGCCCTCTGTCTGTTTGTCCATCCAAGGTAAATCAATAGGTTTCCCTATCAGTAGTTTCTGACAGGGTCTACATATTGAATCAATATTTCGTACATAACTGTATAATTGTAAAATACCGGTCAAGTTTGATATTTGTCGATTTCGGTCAAATTTTATAGGAGTTATGGTCTGTTTTTAAAACATGTACGACCAGTGGTGGGCCGTTCATATTGACGGACACATTTCTAGTTTTAAATATAACAGTTTGGTGTTCAGCATTAGGTTGTTTAGATATAAGTGAATTAGTTGATGGGGAAGGGGTTGTGAAATCGTCACTTGGATGAAAGTGTTTATATTATAATCATTGCTGTTAATTTGTAGATTTGATAAGATGCCCTTCATTCTTGTATATTTAACATAGATGTCATAAATTTACCCAATTTAGATTAAATGTCTCTGATTATTTTTCTGTAGAATAAAGAAAGTTTCACGGCTTGATATTATACTTGAGTTTTAGTGAGAACTGTGACACTGAAAATAAGGTTTCTTAAAAACTATCTAAATATTTTTGTTTCAATCAGTCAAAACATCATTTGCTAAAAATTATGAAACATGAATTTTTTATTGGCATGAACAATCAGATATTTTTTGATTTCCTGATAAAATATTGTTTATTATGTACCCTGTGCTTGCCTGATAAAGTTTCCCTGGGTTTTCCTGATAAAACAATGTGTATCAGTTGCCCTGTGTTTGCCTGATAAAACAATGTGTATCTGTTAACTTAAGCTTATCTGATAAAACAGTGTTTATAAGGTACCATCTGCCTGGCTAATGAAACGTTTATAAAATGTTTATTGGTACCCAGTGTTATTTTTAATAGAATGAAATAAAGAAAATGTTGTTTTTGGCACTGTGATATATTTAGCTTTTTAATGAACATAATGTTGCTGTTTACTATTGACACCCCACCAACATTTACAAGTCCAGTATTTATTAATTGTTAAAACTTGTAGCAAATAAGAAGATAAGTTCTAAATGAGAAAACATTATTTGTATTTATTATAGTTGGAATGCTTTACTTTTCTCTGTTATTTTTAATCTAAGTTAAATTATGTTATGCTTGTCCTTAATAAAGACTGGTCCAGAGTGTCAGGTCATGTGATGGGTAGAGAGGTGCCCAAGATCATAAACTAAATTTTGTCAGCAAATGCTGTCATTTAGCAATATTTCATGTATCCGCCAGTATTTCAAGTGTTTTGTAAATGTCCATAGATACCTTACCATTGTAGTCCAAATATTTTAATTTATTTTGTTAAGTGTGAATATGCTTTTGGTTAAATTACCCTAGTTTTGTGTACATATATTTCATACATGTTCAGTTATATAGTAGGATAGATCACATGACACAGTCGGAGGATTAAATAATGTGTGTGTTATGTTGGTTTTATGTTTGTGAAGATATATGAGGGTTGTTTTGAAAGTTTGAAGATTGTTTGAAGTATATAAAACATCGATAGGATCTAATAATTGTTACAAAGAGTAATTTTCCAAATATTTTAGGTGCTGTTTTGTGGAATTTTAGCTGACTGAGTTACAAAGTTAAACACAGCTGTCTAAGTTATAATATTAAACACAGCTGTCTAGGTTATAAAGTTAAACACAGCTGTCTAAGTTATAAAGTTAAACACAGCTCTCTAGGTTATAAAGTTAAATACAGCTGTTTAAGTTATAAAGTTAAACACAGCTGTCTAAATTATAAAGTTAAACACAGCTGTCTAAGTTATAAAGTTAAACACAGTGTCTAGGTTATAAAGTTAAATACAGCTGTCTAAGTTATAAAGTTAAACACAGCTGTTTAAATTATAAAGTTAAACACAGCTGTCTAAGTTATAATGTTAAACACAGCTGTCAAGGTTATAAAGTTAAACACAACTGTCTAAGTTATAATGTTAAACACAGCTGTCGAGGTTATAAAGTTAAACACAACTGTTTAAGTTATAAAGTTAAACACAGCTGTCTAGGTTATTATGTTAAACACAGCTGTCATAGTTATAATGTTAAACACAGCTGTCTAAATTCTTAAGTTAAACACAGTTGTCTTAAGTTAAAAAGTTAAACACAGCTGTCTAAGTTATAACATTAAATACAGCTGTCTTAGTTAAAGACATCTGTCTAAAGTGTCATACTAAAGCTGTCCTAATTGTGGTAGTTAAACACAGCTATCCAAATTGTCATAGTGAACAGAGCTATCCTAATTGTCATAGTGAAACACATATGTCTGAGTAATTTTATATTCTTGAAATCATTAGATTAAAATTTAATTTGAACCTTTAATATTGAATTCAAATACCACAAACAACATGAAATGTTGGAATGATAAAACCAACAAACTATGCATGTTTTATACTTCAAAACTGCCACTACAAACTGAACAAATACCGATATAATTATGTTGTTATTTAGTCCACACATTACATGTTGAATTTCAAGTGACAGATATATTTATAAATATATTTTGTTAACTTGAAACGGTAAATTGTAAGCAATAAATCACAAATATCTGCTGATTGATAAATCACAAATATCTATGTTGAATCAATAAGTCACAAATATCTATGTTGAATCAATAAGTCACAAATATCTATGTTGAATCAATAAGTCACAAATATCTACGTTGAATCAATAAGTCACAAATATCTGTGCCAAATCAATAAATCACAAGACCTGTGCTAAATCACTAAATCACAAATATCTGCTAAATCAATTAATCACAAATATTTGTGCTAATTGATAAATCACAAATATCAGTGCTGATTGATCAATCACAAATATCTATGCTGAATTAATAAATCACAAATATCTGCTGAATCAATAAATCACAAATATTTTGCTGAATCACTAAATCACACATATCTGCTGAATCACTAAATCACAAATATCTGCTGAATCACTAAATCACAAATATCTGTGCGAAATCAATAAATCACAAATATCTGTTGAATCAATAAATCACAAATATCAGCTGAATCAATAAATCACAAATATCTGCTTAATTAGTAAAATTTTTAGGACGACAACTGACTCAACTTTAAATATCTTGACTTTTGATTAACAGTATTGAGCAAATTCAATTCAACAAGAGAGCATATATATATATATATATATATACTTTGCAAAAAATGCAAGGATTTCATTTTCAGGATTGCAATTTATTTGAATTTAAAGTGCAAATGAGTGATATTATTATGCTGAAAACTTTGATAGATGAAAGCCTAGATATTTAATTTAAATATTGAAAGATATGTACCTAATATTTTGATATATATTGTTCCCTCCACGAAATATTTAAAAAATAGTTTTATATTCAGCTTAATATTTACACCACATTTTTTTTTGTAATTGTTGTATATTGTTTATTAAAACTGAAAGTTTTCAAAACCGGTCCCTATCTTGCTAAATAAGTTTATTGTAAATTAAAATTTACTTTTGTGCATATTTTTGTTAAGTTTCTTTCACACTTTCCATAATGTTAAGGGTTAAAACAAGTTAAAACAAGTGGGTATGATCGTGGTAAATCCAAAACTACATCCATGTTCATCAGTATTTGCATCTTGACTGTCCAACACTATATATGGTGTTTGTATATTGTAGCATATGATGCCAAAATAACCAACGCTTATGACAGTATTTTGTTATTTTATCTTGTATACCAAATTCCTCATCTTGGCATGTTTCCAAGTGTTTTGTTTTTTTCATTTGTCACATAAAAAACATTGGGGTAAACTCTTAGGATGTTTTCTTATTTCCTTTTTACTTTATTTGTAAGGAGAAGTTAACAGATATTGATTTCTCGCTGATAAAAGTTAACACATTTTGCAGTGTTTTATTTTCATACAAGAAATTAATAATGAGCAGATTTATTTCATTTATTTGTTAAGCAATTTCCAATACAGTTATGTCACCTTTATAAATTTTTGTGTGAGATGCCCAGTTATATATTGAGTTAAGCTATTACCAGTTCAGTTTTCGCTTGTGAGATCTAATTATTCAGTTCTGCAATTTCAAATTCAGTTTTGTCACCTTTATAAATTGTCTTGTGAGATCTAATTTATTCAGTTTTGCAATTTCCAATACAGTTATGTCACCTTTATAAATTGTTTGTGAGATCTAATTATTTATTAAGGTCTGTAATTTCCAGTATAGTTTTGTCACCTTTATAATTGTCTTGTGAGATATGCCCAGATATATATTGAGTTCTGCTATTTCCAATACAGTGTTTCCACCTTTATAAATTGTCTTGTGAGATCTAATTTTGTTGGTCTTTTAATAAATGTTCATATAGTGTTTAACGCAATGTATGTAAAAACGAATGCATTCTTGAGATCTACATGATGACAACTGTATTAATTATTTCTGATTACCGGTACTTTTATTTCTTCTTCTGGAGTTTCACTTCTTGTTTTTACTGTTTTATATGCCTAATAAAATCCCTTGAAATTGCTCAATTTATGGAAATGTCAGCCTATAATTATACACATGTATCTATTGTACAGTCTCATGTATCCGTGTCTACAGAATGTTAAAATCCATATTAACAGGGTCAAATATTTGAGAGAATAAAAAATCCATTCCTTTCCTGATACCAGGACATATTACGGTTTATATTTATTAGCTTCTGAATTACCTATAACCTTACTATATATATAATATGTTTTCTAATTTGATCGATATTATTGAATCATTTGGTTTGTTTTATGCAACATTTTTTAAAATGACGTGATACAATGTCCACAATGCTAATTAATTGTTTGATTGGTTGCATATATAAAATAGATGAAAACTGAAATTTGACGGATAAAGAGTAGTCCCTTCTGCTTACGATCATTTTGGCAGCAATTAAAACAGCAAATCTTGAGCGCACCAACATAAGTAAGGCTATACCTATGGCATGAAGTTAAATTATATGTACACATGCTGCCTTTATATTTTTTTGTGATATGTATGATTATTGATATATTTCACATTTTCTGTTGAATAATATGGAACGATTTGGTTATTCGGCATTTCAAATCGCAAAAGTTTCAATAGCAAAGTTTGAAAATGAAGTCTTGCCTAAACGACCAGGTTCATGCAGCCCTAATATTGGCCCTGTAAAATGCATTTCTTTTAAATACTTATTTTTCAACAAAGCTTGGTGTTTTTGTATAAAACATTCTTTATTATTTTGAAATACAAATGTATGCATATTTTATTTTTAATCTTATGTTTTTCTATTCATAGAATGACTCCAAAGAGTGTAAAAATAAGGAAAATGTTCATTTCTGACGATATTTTGTCATATTTTTGGCATTTAGATAATGGCTTACATTAAAATGTAAGAAAAATTGCATATTATTGCTGCATGTGATTGTACACTTTGATGTTATTGTATTAAGCAAATAGAATAAAAAAAATTTTCAACGAATAAAGTATACCGGTAAAAAAACATCAAATTTTCCAAAAACTGCAGAGTTTAAATTCAGTGAAATATACAGGGCCATTTGTGGGGTTCATGAACCTTGTCTTTCGTATCTCATGAGGTAAAATAATTAATGTGATATTTGATTAAAATTAATTATTGATATCTAAAAATTATTGATATAACATGCTCTTATTTACAAGAATTTGTTTTTAAGACAGCATAATTATTATTGCCTTACATTTGACAAAAAAATCTTGCCTAATATTACATTAAAATCATATTTGTTTTATTTTTAGCTCGCCGGGACAAAGTCCAAGGAGAGTTATTGCCATGACCTCGGCGGCGGCGTCAGTGTCGTCGTCGGCGTCATCGTCTGTAGACACCCAGGTTAAACTTTCACATTTAAGTTTAAGATATCTATGCAACCACTCATTGGATGTGAATGAAACTTCGCATTTGTGTTCACCATCATCATTGGAATACAAACAGACAAGAACCATAACTCTGGATTGCAATTGGTACAGTTATGGCCCTTTTTAGACTTAGACACCCAGAGGCGAGCTTTGTTGTTTTCTGACAACTCTTGTTTTCAATTTGGTATTGCATATAATTATTCACTTGTCTCTTACTCTATATTATATAAATCAAATTTGTTTTAAAAACAAAATTTGCTTAAAATTTGTCTCTTATGTCATGATGGACAGCTGTGCTGTTGATAAAACTGGATTGCAGTTTTATATATGCATATATATCTAATATATTAAATATTTTGTTGGAGTTTACAATGCCATTTTTGTAGATTTTTTATTTTATAGAACTTATTCATGTTTTGTGATAAAATAATTGTGTGAATGTATAGTTCTATATCTGTGGTTAGGGGCAGTTGTCTTTATTTACACATTAGATGGTGTCCTACTTTCTCAGCCAATAAAATTGCTCTGATGTTTCAAAATAAAACGTTTCATTGAACATGGAACATTGTGACCATCAGTAGATGTTGACCAACTTTCCCAGCCAATGAAATCGCTTCAGGAGTGAGAAAGTAGATCAACCTCTACGCCGGTAAGATGTTACATGGAATTGCAAAGTTCCATATAACGTCTAACCAATACTTGTTGTGTTCTGTCGTGCTTTTACATATAATTGATTATGCTTAAACATACAATTGATTTAGCTATAACATACAGTTGATTGAGCTTTAACGTACAGTTGATTTAGCTTTAACATACAATTGATTTAGCTTTAATATACAATTGATTTAGCTTTAATGTACAATTGATTTAGTTTTAACATACAATTGATTTACTCTATACTTTAGGAATTTTATTACTTTTATATGAAAAAAAATATTACTGGAAAGTTTGGTTTTTTTTAAAGGAAAGTGCTTATATTGATGATTCCTGCTTTAGAAACACTGTAAACCAAAGTTATATTCTGCAGATGGAACCTTTTGCCTCTTAGTCTTCAAAAACTATTTAAGATTATAACATATAATTCAAAACAGGGATGAAAGTTTATCATAGAAGTTCAACAAATTAAGGTTTGAGAATTCCTCCTGCAATAATAGTTGAGAATTCCACCTGTAACTTGTTAAAAGTGAAGAATTCAACCTCATCTGCAACTTCTTTTTGAGAATTTCACCAGTCCCGTAATTTTTTTATTTGGTATTTTGAATTATTGATTGCACTCAAAGCAAGATTAAAATTCAATGTTAATGTTTAAGCCTTTCGCATATTCAGTAAATCAATGAGAACCTTATTTTAGGCATACTGTCTGCAGTCAATGTGTATCTACAGTTGTTGCCTCTCCAGTCATATTAAACCTGTGTGTACTGAAGTGTGTGCCAAGTAGAGTAGCCATTTTATTATGTTGTGTACAGTGTGATTCAGTTGTATTTGTATATAACAGTAGGAAATTGAATGGAATTTATTTATTTTCAAATCTGGTAAACTTCATGAGAACAAGTTCAAATTTTAGTTGGTTTTTGTATTGGAGTTTTTGTGACCTAGTGGTTATACATATCTCTGGTCTAGATTTCTTATAGGATCATGTCCTTGGTTTCCATGGTTATACTTATCTCTCGTCTAGATTTCTTATAGGATCATGTCCTTGGTTTCCTTGGTTATACATATCTCTGGTCTAGATTTCTTATAGGATCATATCCTTGGTTTCCATGGTTATAAATATCCCTGGTCTAGATTTCTTATAGGGTCATGTCCTTGGCATCCATGGTTATACATATCTCTGGTCTAGATTTCTTGTAGGTTCATGTCCTTGGCATCCATGGTTATAAATATCCCTGGTCTAGATTTCTCATAGGATCATGTCCTTGGTTTCCTTGATTATAGACATCCCTGGTCTAGATTTCTCATAGGGTCATGTCCTTGGTTTCCTTGATTATAGACATCCCTTGTCTAGATTTCTGACAGGGTCATGTCCTTGGTTTCCTTGATTATAGACATCCCTGGTCTAGATTTCTTACAGGGTCATGTCCTTGGTTTCCTTGATAATAGACATCCCTGGTCTAGATTTCTTACAGGGTCATGTCCTTGGTTTCTTTGATTATAGACATCTATGGTCTAGATTTCTTACAGGGTCATGTCCTTGGTTTCCTTGATTATAGACATCCCTGGTCTAGATTTTAGACAGTCCCTCATGGTTTTTCTCCACATGTTCATTGTTACATTCTAGCCCGATTACTAGCATGTTATTGTTACGAAAACATGGAGTTGATTGTGAGCCCATTGAGTTAACCTGTATATTTATATTGAATCACACTCTACACTAGTGCTTAGTTAATATTAAAACAGCTTTAGATGAATACCTGTGTAAATATTTGTTACAGTTTTTTACTAGTATATTTTTACATCTGCCATAAACATTGTCATGAGGATTAAGAGTGTGGTCTGTAAATGTCTAGTCTCTGTGGTGATAAAAATGTTTTTAATTGCTCAATTCAAATTCCTACTCAAACAAAATTTCCAGGATTTATATAAACTGAATGGAACAACTAACGCCACCTCACATTTCATGTATTTTCTCAAAAAGTATTGAAGCAATTTCCTTGAAATTTGAACTTGAATAATCGTCCCAAACAGATGTGCATGAGTAAATGTACAGAATTTTGCTGTCAGGCTATGTAAAATCAATACATAATTATCTGTTAATTTCACATACAGATTTTAATAGCTTATAAATATCTTGATGAAAATATTGGAAATACAAAAGTGGCAGGTCACTTGATTCAGCCTTGTTCAAGGAATTTACATTTATTTCGTTATTACGAGTTCCATTAACTTCTTTGTTAAGCATGAAATGTTGAGTTAATAAAGTTTTATAACCCGGACCCTGTATTGTGTAAAAGATTCATCTGTCATTCAGATATTTTTTCTCCGCTGTCTCAACAATTTATAATTAAAGTTATATTTAAATTAATTATCTCTCGGCGATCTTGCCAGAGTAAACTCGCAGTCTGGTCTTGGTCTGCATTGTCTGAGTCTCTGTTACTTCAAATCCAGCACACAAAAAAAGACTGGAGAGTTTTTAGGAAAAATCAGTGAGTTGTGTGGGTTTATATTAATTTTTAGAAACTTTAGGCGATACATACATTTGAGTATACTCTGTTGGGACCAAATGATAAGCCAGTTGGAGAAACCATTCCCTCAGTGAGCTGAACATTATATACAATATAAGAGGTTTTAGGACAATTTTCATTTCATCATCTTCATTTCCTGTTTTGTCATTTTATGTCGACCACCATTTCCAATTGTTAGTGATTCCTTCTATATAAGATACATTGAAATAATAATAGTGTTTGCATGCGTATATGTCCATTTTACATGTAGAATATTTTTGTCTTAGAAACATTCTGCATTTAGAGATAAGTTGTTTAAAGAGATCACTTGTTTAACAAGAGCAATTGGTCAGCGAGATCTGTTTAAATAGATCACTTGTTTAACGAGATCTGTTTAAAGAGTTCACTTGTTTAAAGAGATCATTTCTTTAAAGAGATCTGGTTAAAGAGTTCATTTGTTTAAAGAGATTTTTTTAAAGAATTCACTTGTTTAAAGAGAACTGCTTAAAGAGATCACTTGTTTAAGAGACCACTTGTTTAACGAGATCTGTTCAAAGAGATCGCTGTACTTGTAATCCTGTAGACTGTATAACTGTTTGGTTGAGGGTTAGTTCAAACCTTAGATTATGATTATTTAATATTAATCTTATGTCAAATGTGTTTCAGTGTAAATTTTGTGTATATAACAGAATGATAAATGTGTAAGTAAACAACACATTCCAGTATATAGGGAAACAAGTATAATAGTTGCCGTAAAAATGAAATGAAACCACAAATATGTATACTACTGTATATTGATTTATACCAAGAAGTAAGCTCAAAGCTTATATGAACTGTTCTTGAGCCCACTTCCTTGGTAAAACCAGTACTGAGTGACCAGTTTGAGATCAAACCCACAACCTCTAGCATTAGCAACCAACACTCTATCCACTGCACTACTGCCCCGCTTTATACAATATACTTTGAGAACTGTTCTGGGATTTTATTTCTATGAGCTCATGTTTGGGATAACAACCCATGAAGATATTACATTGTAAACGTTTTACACTTGATACTTTTTGGTAAAATGTCATCTTTACCGGTACTATAATTTTCAAGAAACATATAGTCAAACCTGTGTTTGTTGTCATCTCTATTGAGCAACCACTTGTCTTAAACAGCCACATTTTCTATTTACCATTTTCATAATTTAAGTTTTAATCAACCTGTATTAAGCAGCCACCTGCTCTTCTTTCTCTTGAGTGGCTGATTAAGACAGGTGACTGCACATTGTATTTAAGTTGCCAATTCTGACTCTAATGCTAACAGTTCTAGGTCAAGTGGAAATCCTGCTAATGTGCTAAATTTGTGAACTTTTGTAACTAAATGCCTTATACTTTGATTTTCTCATTTTTCTAGGGGTCCTCAATGGCCAAGTTGTCATAAAATTACTTATGTCACTGCTGAGGTTGTGGGTTTGAGCCCAGTTTGACCAAAAACTTGACTAAGACACTAGTAGTTTGCCATTTACTAGTTGAAGGAAGGCGATTCTATTTATTTCCCCTTGCCAATAAAAACTGATGCCACATATTAACCTTTCCTTGTTTAGAACAGCTTTAAACCTCCATTCTTTCATCTAACCCAAAGTTTGTTGTTTATTTACATTTTTATCACTCTATTGCCTGCAATATCACTACTAAACTTGATGTATTAGATGTGTTTATGAAAATTTAAGGTTACTATTGCAGTTATAAATATTTTGCCCCAAGATGACATTCTTCTTAACCCTTTACTTCATATAGATGCCTTTGGAAACCTAATATAGACGCCTTTGGACACCTAATATAGACACCTTTGGAAACCTTATATAGACGCCTTTGGACACCTAATATAGACACCTTTTGACACCTCTAATATAGAAGGCTTTTGAAATATTGGGTGAATTATGTTTATATCAACTGACAGAGTGGAAAACAGTGCATGAAGTGTTCAGATTGCTCTGAACTCTTCCTGCATTGTTTTCAAAGGCCTTCTGTGATTGGTGCGGGAAAATGTGTATCTATGGAGTAAAGGGTTAACTGTTATATGTTTTGTGTGGTGGAGGTCATTTACATTGTCACAAACAGTGCAGATATTTTTTTTCACATAGGGTAATGGTTATTCAGTGGAATATATTTCCACTGTTATCATAAATACTATATTTCCTTTACTTTTTATCAGGTTATGTTATTCTGTGTTGGAGAATTTAAATCAATGTGTTATATTGGTGTGTGTGAGATTTGTCAATATTTGTAACAAGTGTCGTGTACACACTTGTGTTTAAAGTTCTGGTGTTCTTGTCATTCCAGAATTATGCTGAAAATAATAAAGTCTACCAAAGATCAACTGCCCTCTTGTTTTTATTGATTCTTTTTTGTACACACATTTATATCTCGATGACCATATCTCAACTGACTCGGCACAAGAATGACTGTTGCTCCGCCACAATGGCCACGTTGCGCTGTTTGTCCAAGTAAATATAACAATAGATGTTGTTAGCTTGTCTAAGGAAATGGTGGTGTAGCAACCAATATGGATTGCTGATTGAATTATCAATTTGTTTGATTGACAGCCCCTGTCAGGTCAATCACTTGTGAAGTAAACTTTCACCTAAGATGACACGGTTATTAGTCCTATCGGAAAGTTTACTAAAAAAATATCCAAGGTAGGTTTGTGAAACTTTGCATTTGGATAGAAGGCATTAATAAGATAATGCAGGGTTTTTTAGTCTTGACAAAAATTGTTGTTGCTATGGGAACAAAATCAGTATAATTACAGATACAACACAAAAAGTTTCCAAGCTACATTTGTGAAGGTTAGCATGTGGATAGAGGGCAATAAGGTGACCATTTCTTTCAATTTATCTATATGGGTCAAGGCCACCTGATGTAATGGTACATGGTTTTGATTAGAACTACATGTACATCCATGTACAACATGGTTGATCTAGTATCCAAGAAACGGAGCAAAATTTAAGTAACTTGGCCAAATTAATTACAAATACAGGTCATGGTCATCTAGATTTTGAAACAACACCAAAACATTTAAGTAATCTGCAGAGGGCGAAGCAAAACTATTCAATTTAATAAGACACTGGAGTTTGGCAAGCAATACACAAGTCTCCTGCTGGTTTACCAA
This sequence comes from Panopea generosa, assembly GCA_029582155.1. Lineage (NCBI taxonomy): Eukaryota > Metazoa > Mollusca > Bivalvia > Adapedonta > Hiatellidae > Panopea > Panopea generosa. Next base: position 23,129,503 of record CM055897.1, on the reverse strand, counting down.
TTTTGTTGCCATAGCAACCATAATTTTTCTCTGACTGAAAATAACCTTCAAAATAAATTTTTTTGGGGGTTATCTTTGTGTTCAGAACACTTGGGTAAAGTCATCAACATTTGGTATAGTTATGCAACAAATAGTACTGCTCAAAACCCTGCATCCAATTGTCCAGATAAACTGTGACTCGTACAAAAAATTAAAAAAGAAGTCAAATGCTCATAAACACATGCATCTGTTAAAATCCTATACAAGTCACTTTTTTGAACACCATTGATGTCTTGTTGCAGTAAATATTATGCCAGCTGTTGGTTCACTCATCTGTAGCAAGAAATCACAGCCTCTATGAATCATTTTGAAAATGTTTCAAACCAAATTACATAGACTGTGTAGTGCTACCTTAATGAATAGACCAATGTCACAATATGATATTCAATCTAAATGAAACGTGCACATGTACTATTTTTCGAAATGGTTTATAGAAAGTATGCAACAAAGATTTGATCAAGATTTTTATTAACAAAAATAGATATCACAGTCTTATATAAATATCGTTGGGTTACAACAGAATCACAACAGAAATCCCAATACTTCCTAATCAAGTTTGACACTAGCATCAGCTAGAACAACTCTCGTCAGAATCAAACTTGACCAAAAAGTACTGATGAAGAAATAAGATATACACACAACTGAACACAATAAATAAAAACCCAGTCATACCCTGTGTATATAAACAGTCATTACAAACAACTTGTATACATATTTGAACATATATCCCCATTTTAATTTTGTCAACCACAACTGAAAAAATCGAGGGAAATCAGAAAAAAAATAACATCAAAGAAAATCACCTATTTCCCACAACCAATTAATTTCCTAACGCCTAGTGTATCGTTCATCAACTACTTGAGCAAAAGATTTTAAGCTACACCCAAGCGAGAAATACAAAATTCTCATTCGTGTGATTGCCAAAAAATTCCTGGTTTTTCCTTTATATAAGATATATATGTGTATTTTTGCTAAAAAAATTAGTAAAAAAACATTTTTGCAATGTATTGATTATATTTGTGCAAATAACAAATACCGTAACTTTTACAAGCATTGTTTCATATAAAACTGATTAATCATGTATCTTAACTTCTTATAAATAAAATTCTAATACAAAAGTAGAAAAAATTATGTTCATTACATTAATTACTGTGCAAATATACAAAAACAGTACCATTTATCATAAAAAGAAAACAAAAATTGTCCAATAAAATTAATTTTTGTTTGTATTATTTTTAGAGTCCAATAAAAAACCCTAATATGTTAGGTTCGAGTCCAATAAAAAACCCTAATATGTTAGGTTCCATCTAAAAATAGGATGACGTAGTGTCACAATAGGGTATTAAACGGTAATGATTTTACACAGAAGCATTGAACATGATGAGGGTGTTAATAGTTGCGTGTGATACTGAATGAATGATGCATGTTATTCTGACAACACATGGAGAGACAGGTAGCCATTATAAATGTAGTTGAATTTTGGCACTTTTACTGCTTATTCTTTCATCACTTGCTCTCATGGTTGAGAAAATGAAATTTCAATGACATTCATTCAAGGTACAAAATATTAAATGCTTACAGCCAACTTGTAGCACTAAAACAAGAAAGAGATAATGAGAAACAATGATGCACTCGGTTTAATTGAAATCCTTTCGATTGCACTGTAGTGTTATTGAGTGAAAATTTGTCAAATTCTCGCCTTGATTCTATGTCCCTAAACTTGACTGTAAGTATCTTTCATGAGTTTGAATGAATGGGGTTTTACGATGTACCAACACATTATAGGTTATTCAATGCCAACAGGAAGGAAGATTCCAGGTTCACTCTACATGTACAAAAACATCAAATTAACATACATATAAAAAAACACATCAACAAATGAATATGCAGAATGAACCTGGAACCTTGATCACTGCAGAACTGCAGAGTTTCAGCAAATTCTATAGTGTTACTCAAATTGTCACTTCTTACGAAATGTACCAGCCACAGTGATCCTATTCTTGCCGGTGCAGATAAAAAATTATACTCTGGATGATAACTGTTTTAATGGGATCTTGTCAGGGCCTCAATTACTGCTAAAACACCCACACTGAAAACCCATAAAAGATACTTTTTCTTGCATACAACCCTAAATGTGTAATTTTTTATGATTATGTAAGATGAAAAATCTGCACCCAGGTCAAATATGTCAGGTATGTAAGAAAGATTAAATGCTTTTATGCCATCCAACACCGAGACCCAGGCAATAAACTATGCAACTAACTCTCAACAGAACTTATCAGTAATTCATATTGCAACTGAAAATCAAAACTTTTCTATTGATTAATTACTAATCCATACATTTTGCAGTCTTATTCACAACTGACCTATCCAACAGATTTAGCACCTGTGACTGTATACAGGATGCACGACAACTTTTTCTTAAACAAACGGTAACCTTATATCCCTTCCACTACCAAATACAAACTTAAAGATGGTCAGACGATTTTTTTAATGGATTCTAATAATCAGTCATCAAGGCTGCATTCAGTTTGGTTAAACGTTTGCTAATGTTAGCCAACATGTTTTCCTGAACACTGGCCCAACCTCGTACTAGGCTATTAGCATGCAGTACATGTTAATCTTAGGGAATCGGGCATTATATCGGACACATATTAATCAACATTCTTAATTAAACTTGTTTTTATAATTAAACAGATCATTCTAACATGTATATACAAATGATTTCACAGATTCATACAATAAACCAAGGAATTATATAGAGAAGGAAAAGCAACTGATTGAGTTTTTGTGAATGCTCGCGTATTCACGCAAAATCTTGCAGTATCTCGTTTTCAATTATCTTAACTTCCATTCATCTCAGGAACACAAATCAAAATTCTTACATTGCAGACTGAAATTGTCATCAAACCAATACAATTCCCATAAATTTGTGTTAAAAATTGTTGAAGTACTTTTGATTACAAAATTTGTATATTACAGCTAAAATAACGACAAATTACAGTAATTTTTCCTTCAAACCTCAGTATTTTTAATTCAAGATCATTTTACGTGGTCGAAACATGTTTGAACATCTAAGTTTACATACAACTTACAGTTGATGCACAAGAAATCAGTTGCCTGTGAATTATGAATGATTAATTTGTAAATTACGAATCCTTCGTTTGCTATTTCATCAACATTAAGTGAGGAGATGCAAGTTTCCTATCCTTCTATACAAGTCCTTGAATAAACCGATGTGCTAAAAAACACAAAATCAGAACTTGTTCTGTTTTATTACATCAGATTGATATTGGCTATGCATCTATTCTAAATACAACAGCTTGTAACAATAAAATAACAGCATGTAATAATGATAACAGCACAACAAAACACAATTCTGATAAAAAACACAAACTTCATTGTAATGCCCTATGAGATAATACAACAATATTTTACTTAGCTTTGATAACTGAATTTACCACAGTAAACACAAAGTTTTTTCACTCCTGTCTTTGAGGCATTTGTTCAGAATATCCAGTCTTAGTGTGATACTTCAATATAAATGAAAATAAAACTGAGCTGAGAACCAGTGTAGAAACTATTGCAAAGTTGAGTTAGGAATCAGATGGAAATTAATGAAAACAAGAGGCCCAAGAGGACCTGAGGATGCTCTACTGACCCATAGTGGCCAAAGCACTTTTTGAAATTCCACAATATTTACCCTCTTTGTGGGGAGGGTGGGGGGTGGGGGGTGGGTGGGGGGTGGGGGGTGGGTGGGGGTCGTTTTAACAACTTATGGTTAAATACCTCCACCACACCCATACTGAACAAAAACTTAATTGCTATAAAAAGGAAATACTTTAAATTCCCATACCATTCATCTGTAAAACAATTATAGTCCCCTGTACAGAACCCTTATACAACTCAGCCCCTTAATTTGTCAGAACTTCAATCACCCACTCTTAGCGATTTGTTATGAGCAGAAATGATTCAAATTTCAAAAAGAAGTTTTTTTGTACACATGGATGCAAAATGAAAAAAAAAAGTTTTCCCTATAATATTCCTATGTAAAAGTCACATTACAGAGCCCCAATATATCCCAGCCCCTTGATATGCAAAATCTTCAATCCTTGCTGATGTATAATTTATATCAAATATGAACTAGTTTGACTAAAAGGTTATTGAGAGGAAATTTGTGAAAATTCCCAATTTTAACCTTATTGCCCCATCCGCCCCCTAGTAATTGGCCACTTATGGAAATTCAATCTTCTTTATTGAACAAAATCAAATTTATTGTTACTAGACAATGCTTTAGATCTCAAATTAAACAACATAATTATTAACCAAAATTTTCCATTTTCCCATTGTATTCCTATGTAAAACTCAAAGACCCTTACAGGGCCTCTATACATCCCAGTGTCCCTTTATTTGTACAAACTAAGATTTCTTAATCATACGGATAATTTATATCAAATATGAACAAATCTGACTGACCGGTTGTTGAAAATAAGATTTATGACAATGTTCAATTTTAATAATTTTGTGACCCCACCTGACCCCTTTTAGAAAGTCAATTCTTCGTATTGAACAAATTCATATTTGTTATGACTAGAAGTTGCTTCAAAACTCAAACTGAATAAAAAAAAGTCATAAATGAATGATAAAAAAGAGAATTTTCCGTTTTACAATAGTATTCCTATGTAAAATTCAAAGTCCCCAGGTTACAGGGCCCCTATAAATTTTAGCCCCTAAACTCTTATCTGCAATCAAACCCCTACACATAGGGATAATTTATGCCAAATATGAACAAATCTGAAAAAATGGTTCTTAAGAAAACGATTTTTGTAATTCCCAATTTTTACCCTTTTGGGGCCCCTCCTGACCCCTTAAGACAGTGGAACCCAGTCATTTTTACAAAACTGAACCTCCTTTACCAAACAATGCTTCTGTGAAGAAATAGACAAAATCACTACCATTTTAAAAAAAAAAAAAATATTTATTATAATGACACGTGTCCCCTAATTGAACCATCGGGGCAGGGTCATTTTTAACCCTAGGGACACCATTTGAACAAATCTAACAAAACTAAAGTTGGTTATCATTACTACATAAACATTTTGAAAATCTGTTGGGCCGTTCATGAGTAGATGATTTTTTAAGTTTTGGACTATTTTTAGTAATGGCAGTCATCTTGAATTTCAGATCGAAAAATAAAATGTTCTGTATAGTCTCCTATGCAATAGAAACATCCATGTGAAGTTTCAATTTAATTGGCCTTGTGGTTTTAGAAAAGATAAAAAAATAGAGAATTTTCTGTTTTCCCATAGTATCCCTATGTAAAATTCTAAGTCCCCTTACAGGGACCCTATAAATTTTAGCCCCTAAATTCTTATCTGCAATCAAACCCCTACACATAGGGATAATTTATGCCAAATATGAACAAATCTGACATACCGGTTCTTAAGAAAACGATTTATGTAATTCCCAAATTTTACCCTTTTGGGGCCCCTCCTGATCCCTTAAGACAGTGGAACCCAGTCATTTTTACAAATCTGAACCTCCTTCACCAAACAATGCTTTGTGAAGATATAGGCAAAATCATTTCCATTTAAAAAAAAATAATTTTTTTTTATATAATGACACGTGTCCCCTAATTGAACCCTCAGGGAGGGGTCATTTTTAACCCTAGGGACACCATTTGAACAAATGTAACAAAACTATAGCTGGTTATCATTACTACATAAACATTTTGAAAATCTGTTGGGCCGTTCATGAGAAGATTTTTTAAGTTTTGGACTATTTTTAGTAACTGCGGCCTTCTTGAATTTCAAATAACAAAAAAAGTTGTTGTGTATAGTCTCGTATGCAATAGAAACATCCATGTGAAGTTTCAGTTTAATTGGCCTAGTTGTTTCAGTTAAGAGAAAGTGCTGCTAACACACTTTGGAGACGAGAGAGGATGGACAACGCACCATCGCATAAGCACTTTTGGCCTTTGGCCAGTAGAGCTAAAAACTGAGGGAACCAGAGATGAAATTGATTAGATTTGAGAATAAGCCTCTCACAGGACTAAATCTTTGGAGTCCTAAGTTTCAAATAAAACATTAGTTTGAACATGTACGATTAATACAAACACTTGAAGAACAGGAAAAATATCAGGGGCAAGTTTCATTAAACAAATATTAAATATAAAAGTCACAAAACTATTCATCATTCCTCAAACATCATCATAAAATATTTCTAAACTTAAGAAAGTAATACTAGCCCTTATACAAAAATTTGCATAAACTCTGCAACATCTGCTGGTGTCTTCATTGTTCGTAAGAAAATCTTTGACTTGTGAGGTTTAGTGATGGGCCTCTGACGAGTAAAATGACTGAAAATGAAATGCTCTCAGCCACAATTCTTTATTTGTTATGAGCGTTTGCAAACATTTAAGATTTGGATTCACAAATGGTGCATGAAATTGGATCTTAGGATAATCAAATTTCATACCAAATACCATCAATGTATCAACTATATAAAATTATCTGTAAGTAAGGATGTAAGTGTTCTTGCAATTGATTTTACCCAGAATGCAAGTGTTACATTAATACTGTACTAGAAAAATCACTGAGCCCACAGAAACACTCAAACTGTTGCCAACATCAACAATACTGCAATTAAAGCATATAGCTTTCTTTTATAAAAAAAACAACAAATTTTAAAATATATATACCCATGATAACATTAAAGGTCAGTTGTTTAACTTGACCACAAAACCAACAACACCAAATATCCTATACACATATAAAGTAACTACCGGTTATTTGAAAATAAAACAAATACAAAATTTTACAAGGGATAAAACGTTACACGCATATAAATACAATTACATATAAAGATAAAAGTATTTTGGACGGATATTTGTATTTTAATCTTTTTAAAAGCTTGACTTCAACACAAAAGATAAAAGGTCAAAGGACAAGGTAAACATTAGAATTCTACAGTAAAAAATTTGAATCAGATACATTCAATAACATATCTCTTATTTATATTTTCTTTACAAGTCAACAGAACTGTAGTTTATTTATTTTACTTCGATTGTGAAACGAGTTATTGACAAACGCTGCTTAAATCTTCTTGGTTAGAACCAGTACCCCACACAGAGCCAAAGCAGAAGATTGAACCCACGACTTTCTGATCATGAGTTAGGTACTCTACCACTGGACCACACTCGATATGCACTGTTATCTTTCAAGAAATAAAAAAAGTTTTCCAATTATTATTGCTATAAAGATGTTTAAACATTTGTTTTTTTGCAATGAATCATATTAATTTATTTAGTTAAAAATTGAAATAAATGAAACATTTAAAAGGTTTTCACAAATGCCATGAAGTCTTTTATTAACAATGTGTTCATGATTTTCTTACTATTCAATTGTATAAAACTGTTAGAACTTGAAAAACTTTAAAACAGAACCTGTAACCACTCTTCTTGTAAGTAAATTGACCTCAGGGTCACAAAACATTAAATTTCAATACAGAATTACATACCAATTCTGTAAGCACACTACCATGTTTTTTGGTCTATGAGAATTTGTAAAAGTGAGTTTGTGCAGACATATTTGCAAAATCACCTTATTAAAAAATCAAATGCCTTAGGATGGTGACAAACAGACTGTTTCATTAGGTAGCTGGCAAAATGTTACATATAAAATTTTAGCTGTCTCAAACTTTAAGTATCAAAGAAGTAAAATTTGTTTTTGATTTCTATAGAAATATATATAACTCAGTAAAAATACAGTTTTTAAACTATATTCACCTTTCCTGTGACTTTGTAAAGCAACGCTGCGACATGATTCATGTGAAATCTCAGTTCTTTGCCATGAAAATTCAGAGAAAATGACACACAATTTTTTCCTCATTTTTAACCCTGTTTAATATATCATGATCATGCAGCCCTTGATCGGATAAAAGCTTGTTTTCATTTATAAAATATGAATTTTCAAAATTTTACTTGTTCTAGGCAAAACATTTACTTTTTTTTACCAATGATGGATTTTGGGCAGAAGTCTTTTCTGCACCAGAAACACTTGAGTTAAGATTGAGTATATCTCGTTACACTGTTTCAGGATAAGTTATGTTAACAAACACTAGACTGCAGACGACAAAGCACCATCACAAAAACCCTTCTGACAGGCTGCCAGTAGAACTAACGATTTGCAGTAAATATTTGTTTTAAATTACTACTACTGTATACATTCTTAAAGTAAATCATAGCAATGGTACAGATATTGGTTTCGACGAGTAAATGGGATATCCCAATGGTGGATCTGCGGCCTGCACGGTGAGATTACGCAGCATGACAGGGTGAGCCTGTATGCTGTACCGTTCCTCATCATCATTGGTCATATACAGCAGTTCAAGCCCCAAGTTGGCCCACTGGCCCCTTACCACTTCTGGGTTCAAGCGACCGATGTTAACGTCCATGGATTGTAACGTAAGTGTGCGACTGCTATATGTGTTCTGTAAAGTAGTGATATGATAATTAATATACAGATGCCAAACACATATATATCTAAAATACTAAAAAGTGTCACAAATGTCCTTGCTGTAGATTGGAAAGCAATTTTTTATCGAAAATCAAGTCGAAAACGGGCAATTTACCTACTATGTTTACAAATATTTTAAGTTAACACTTAAACCATTTTTGAGAGAATCTGTATTTTGAGCAATATGACTGAAAAATGATTTGTATATGAGAAGTACACTAATTTTGGAATTGTTATAACCAAACTGTAAAATGTTATCTGAAAGTTTTATTTATAACTATTTTTTTCCCCAGGACTATCAAAAAAAACAAACTTTCATCTTCAATGATTTTCAAGATTTTTTTCACCCCAAAAGTTATCACCAATTACTGTGTTTTGTTTTGTTTCATGTAAACATCCCTGTCTGATTACCTGTGTATTGTTATGTCCCAATGAGAAGAGTGTGGGTCGAGATTCGAGTACGGAGGCGGTCCACTCTGGATCTTTCTCCACACCGATGTACCAGTCGTTGTCATACTCCTCCAGAGCCTCCTGCCACTCGGCGTCTGTCGTCAATTCACCCAGTAACAGCTGGTCCACCATCAACTTGAACCCATACCTGATTAGACAATCAGTATTCATTATATGGTTACCAAAGCAAGTGAAGCGGAGTGGTTGTGCAGTGGAAAAGTGTTGGCCATTTATGCTAGAGGATGTGGTTTTGATCCCCAGCTAAACCAAATGGCCTCTCAAAACACAACACTTATTACAGATTCTATCCAGGAAGCAGGCTCGAGAGCAGTTCTTATCATTTTTGAGCTATCTTTGCAATCAAGCTAAAATAAATTAGTATAAACAAAAGTTAACAAAGAATTAACAAGTTATTTCAAACCTGTGTAAGCAGTCACCTCTATTAAGCACCCACTTGTTTTAAGCAGCCACATTTGCTTTTTCCCATTTGTATGCTTTCAGAGCAAATTAACATGTATTGAGCAACATCCTGTCTTAAAAAGCCACTTTTGCTCATTCCCTTGACTGGCTGCTTCAGACAGGTTTGACTGTATATCTATATCTTGACCAGCCTCCTCCACACACATTCAATATCCACAATCATTTCGTTAATAGTTTTATATCAATATATAACATTTATAAGCTGGCCAGCATACAGCATATGGACTCGTCAATTAGTCAGAGGCATGGGCAAGTAATAACATGCAGTCAAACCTGTCTTAAGCAGCCAGTTAAGGGAAGAAGAAAAAGTTGCCATTTAAAACAGGCTGTTGCTTAATACAGGTTAATTTGCTCTGGAAGTATAGAAATGGGAAAAAGCAAATGTGGCTGCTTAATAGAGGTGACCGCTTACACAGGTTTGACTGTACATAACTTGTGACAATTCATTGCAATACCACAATTGTGTGGAGTATGTGGCCCAGTGGTAGAGCATCTGATCTCAAGTTCGATCCTAGGCCATGGCTATGTGTGGTGCGCTTGAACAAGACACTTTTCCGCATATGCTTAGTATTGGTTAGATCCAGGAAGACTTCAAGCATAATTTTTAGCATAAATGTCAGAACTTGTTTCACAATAAATGTAAGTAAAATAAAAAAGTTCAACAGAAAATAATTACACAATATCGTACCCAAACTGTGATTATAAAACTAATTCTTTAATACAAAAAAATCAATTATTATGATATTTATTCTACCTGAATGACTTTTTAACCAGCGTCTGCAGGTCCTTGTGTTCGCTAAGCCAGTCCCACATTGCATTGATGGAAATATCTCCCATATAGCACTTGTACAGGAAACTGGGGCCTCCATATCCACCTGGTGAAATACAAGGGAGTTAAAAGGATCAGCTTGTTTAGCACAGACACAACCAAATTATGTATAGATACAAAACAATAGAACATACAGTACCATTCTTAAAAGTTTATCATATGACCTTGTGAATGATTGAATCTACATGCACTACCCATAGAAATGTTTTATCAACAAGTACCTGAAGACTGGACAGAGGAAACTATCAAACAAAATATACACACTGCTCTATCAAAAGGGTAACTTCTGATATAGCAAACAAAAACATATCTCCTTATATAGTTTCTAAACAACTGATTGAATATTAAGCATCATTTTTATATCTCAGGAGACTATCCCAATGATAGAAGGTTAAACAAAGTGATTTTATACAACCTTTAATATATGTATGCATATTCATAAATTCTGAAAAATAATGGATGTTAAATGTGTTTAATGTATGCTTTTAACACATGAAATTTTACCAGCGTAATTGGAGAACAGCATCAATGCAAGAAAACGGCTTAATAAAAACAAGCCAGTCATCTGTTACCAGGTCATTAGGCTACAAATGCCATGGAAGTCTTTACACAAGAGCTACTACACATTCAGTAACATAAAGATAATGTCAAAGGTCAAGATCATGGTTCAGTTCACATGGTGCTAAGACAAAGTCTACTCAGCGTTAACTCACCTTGATTGTCAAGATAGTAAATATAAAGTCAAAGGTCAAGGTTATGGTGCAGTTTGTATGGTGATCAAATAATTAAACTAAGATGAAGTCTACTCAGCATTAACTCACCTTGATTGTCAAACACTGAATAACACGCCATTGTCAGTTGAGCATATGTGTTCAGAAGTGCATCGTCCATACACACGTCTTTCAGTAATTTTTCTAACGGCTGATCTTCACAAGACCAGTCTAACTTAGACAGAACATATTTGTACCACTCTCGCGGAAACTTATTTATCAAGCGAGACACCTGTGAATTATCCAGAGGCAACTCGCGCCAGTCTTTCGGTAAACTCATTTGAGAGGAATATGGGCTCTTGAAATCCGGAGAGCCTGCCAAGTTTGTTTGAGGTTTGTAAATTGTATTACCAAATGATTTGTTACCAAACTTGTTTTGAGTTTGAGGTTTCGGCTTTGTAACATCAAATGCAGGTAAGCCCATATCTAATTCATCGAACAAATCCTCAATATCCGGACTCTTGTTCCTTTTCTGGGGTAGAGGCGGAGCTATCACAGGTTTAGTTGTCTTCTTTTTTGTTAAATTCCCGTCATCAGAGAATATACTGTCTGTAAAGCTATCCATGGACCCCCATGAAGATGTCAATTTCTTTACAGTGCCACCATAAGCAGGAGCTGGGTGGGGTGAAGTTGTTCTAGTATCGTCTTTAAAATCTGGAAGTAGCGTTGGCAATTTATCTTTTCTTGTTGAATTCCCATTTTGTACAAGTCTGCCATTTCCAGTACTATTATTGTTACTGATTTCTTTCAATTCATGTTTTTCATTATGAGCAATGAATGATAACTCTTTATCAAACTTTCGGTTCTTTTTTTCCATCGCCAACTCTTTCTTCTTCTTTTGATTCACATATTTCAAAAGAACCCAAATCAAACTTTTCAGAAAAGCATTCAATGTCATTTCTGTGCTAGTTGGATTGTCAATGATACCAGTCAAAACATTTCTTGCATCTGAATAAGCTTTCAGATAGCATGCGTCCACTGCTGTCAGACTGTGTAACAGATATTCATTAAAACGGAAACAACTTTTCTCTTGTTCAAAAGCAGATTCAAATATATCATCAATCCGCGCTGCCTCCGCTGTGTGGCAAGAAGTTTCCTGGAGTTCTAGCCCTTTGATATTGATTGTACAATAGGTGGTGCCACGCTCAAGAACCATAACCCAAACAAGTCTGTCTTGAAATCGTACAAGGTAGTGATTCCCTGGACATGCTTCCCCTGAAACATCAAATACATTTTATAAACTTTTTTTGTTTTGTTTTTAAGGAATTCCCAGTAATATATATTATGAAAAGTTTAAAATCTCCATCTCTGACTATTTTTAAGAGTGATATATATATAAAAAGTAAGACATAACAAATACTTATCAATGTCCAATCTGCAGTTTTTACAATAGAACATAATTTATTCTTTCAACCTTGTTTGTAAATACTTATATATAATCGCGATGGTGTCAGCTGGAGACCTAGAACTATCCTCTAAATGCTTAGCATCAATCTAGAAAGCTTCTAGTACCATTTTTCAAGTCTTTGGTATGACCTGGCTGGGGATCAAACCCATGACCTTCCACATACTAGGCAGATGATCTAACCCTAGACCACTGCTGCAGTATAACACCCTATTGTGAATATGTGAAAAATGATTGTGATTAATACAGGCTATGATTGGTAACCAACTAAAACATACTTAGAATATATCAGTAAGAATATAAAGCGGCCGTAGAACAGTAGATATAGTATTGGCTGCCCAAGCTAGATGTTGAAGGTTTGATTCCCAGCTCGACTATTGGTCTCTTATAAACAACATTCAGTACTGGTTCTACCAAGTAAGTGGAGTCGAGAGTGAGTCATATAAGCTCCGAGTTTTCCTGGTAATAAAGCAACAGTCAAACCTGTATCTGCAGTCACCTCTATTAAGCAGCAACTTGTCTTAAGAAGCCACATTTGTTATTTCCAATTTTCAGAGCAAATTAACTTGCATTAAACAACCTGTCTAAAAAAGGCCACTTTTGCTCCTTCCCTTGACTGGCTGCTTAAGACAGGTTTGACTTTATAATAAATTGATATAAACTATAACCTCCAAATCACTTACCCAGGCTTCCATTAGCGAATGCCGAGCTGAAAGCTTTGGACAACTCTGGGGCCAACTGTTTGTAGAAATTTGTATCTGGACAGCTGTTGGCTGATGCGCCAACTTCCTCTGGCCATGACCTTAAAGGTCGCGGGAATGAGAAGAAGAAGAGAGGAAGCGTGAACAGTGGCAGTATTGGTACAGATATTGCCGAGGCTATTACAAGTATCCCAAGAATCACTGGAAACAGAATGATGGAAGAAACAATGATGGGGATGGTTGATCCTCGACGTTGCTTCTTGTCCGTCCATGAGCTGATGAGGAGAGCAAAGAAGAAGTAAAGTTTGTTTGATAGCTGGTACAGTCGGTCCCTACATATGCCAATAATCAGTGCCAGTATGGGAACACCAAAAGTTGTAACAGTAGAGTTGCTGGTCATGTTGACCATTATTAGGTGGACAATGGACAGCTCCAGCAGGGAGTGGACAGAACTCTGCCAAATCTGAAATGTACAAAGAAGCAAATAAGACTGAATAAAGAATAAAAGCAATGTTTCAGTTTTCTATGTGGCTTGATACAGGTGTATAATTTGAATTTTTTGTCATGATTTTAAGGTTGTTGCACTTCATACAGTACAACAGAGCATCAATGGTTAAACAACAAGATTAGTTTACTTCATGTGGTACAACAGTGCATCAATGGTTAAACAACAAGAATAGTTTACTTCATGTGGTACAACAGTGCATCAATGGTTAAACAACAAGATTAGTTTACTTCATGTGGTACAACAGTGCATCAATGGTTAAACAACAAGATTAGTTTACTTCATGTGGTACAACAGTGCATCAATGGTTAAACAACAAGATTAGTTTACTTCATGTGGTACAACAGTGCATCAATGGTTAAACAACAAGAATAGTTTACTTCATGTGGTACAACAGTGCATCAATGGTTAAACAACAAGAACAGTTTACTTCATGTGGTACAACAGTGCATCAATGGTTAAACAACAAGATTAGTTTACTTCATGTGGTACAACAGTGCATCAATGATTAAACAACAAGATTAGTTTACTTCATGTGGTACAACAGTGCATCAATGGTTAAACAACAAGATTAGTTTACTTCATGTGGTACAACAGTGCATCAATGGTTAAACAACAAGATTAGTTTACTTCATGTGGTACAACAGTGCATCAATGGTTAAACAACAAGATTAGTTTACTTCATGTGGTACAACAGTGCATCAATGGTTAAACAACAAGATTAGTTTACTTCATGTGGTACAACAGTGCATCAATGGTTAAACAACAAGATTAGTTTACTTCATGTGGTACAACAGTGCATCAATGGTTAAACAACAAGAATAGTTTACTTCATGTGGTACAACAGTGCATCAATGGTTAAACAACAAGAATAGTTTACTTCATGTGGTACAACAGTGTATCAATGGTTAAACAACAAGAATAGTTTACTTCATGTGGTACAACAGTGTATCAATGGTTAAACAACAAGATTAGTTTACTTCATGTGGTACAACAGTGTATCAATGGTTAAACAACAAGAATAGTTTACTTCATGTGGTACAACAGTGCATCAATGGTTAAACAACAAGATTAGTTTACTTCATGTGGTACAACAGTGTATCAATGGTTTAACAACAAGATTAGTTTACTTCATGTGGTACAACAGTGTATCAATGGTTAAACAACAAGAATAGTTTACTTCATGTGGTACAACAGTGCATCAATGGTTAAACAACAAGATTAGTTTACTTCATGCGGTACAACAGTGTATCAATGGTTAAACAACAAGAATAGTTTACTTCATGTGGTACAACAGTGTATCAATGGTTAAACAACAAGATTAGTTTACTTCATGTGGTACAACAGTGTATCAATGGTTAAACAACAAGAATAGTTTACTTCATGTGGTACAACAGTGCATCAATGGTTAAACAACAAGAACAGTTTACTTCATGTGTGGTACAACAGTGCATCAATGGTTAAACAACAAGAATAGTTTACTTCATGTGGTACAACAGTGCATCAATGGTTAAACAACAAGAATAGTTTACTTCATGTGGTGCAACAATGCATCAATGGTTAAACAACAAGAACAGTTTACTTCATGTGGTACAACAGTGCATCAATGGTTAAACAATTAGAATAGTTTACTTCATGTGGTACAACAGTGCATCAATGGTTAAACAACAAGAATAGTTAACTTCATGTGGTACAACAGTGCATCAATGGTTAAACAAGAACAGTTTACTTCATGTGTGGTACAACAGTGCATCAATGGTTAAACAACAAGAAGAGTTAACTTCATGTGGTACAACAGTGCATCAATGGTTAAACAACAAGAATAGTTTACTTCATGTGGTACAACAGTGCATCAATGGTTAAACAACAAGAATAGTTTACTTCATGTGGTACAACAGTGCATCAATGGTTAAACAACAAGAATAGTTTACTTCATGTGGTACAACAATGCATCAATGGTTAAACAACAAGAATAGTTAACTTCATGTGGTACAACAGTGCATCAATGGTTAAACAACAAGAATAGTTTACTTCATATGGTACAACAGTGCATCAATGGTTAAACAACAAGAATAGTTAACTTCATGTGGTACAACAGTGCATCAATGGTTAAACAACAAGAATAGTTTACTTCATGTGGTACAACAATGCATCAATGGTTAAACAACAAGAATAGTTAACTTCATGTGGTACAACAGTGCATCAATGGTTAAACAACAAGAATAGTTTACTTCATGTGGTACAACAGTGCATCAATGGTTAAACAACAAGAATAGTTAACTTCATGTGGTACAACAGTGCATCAATGGTTAAACAACAAGAATAGTTAACTTCATGTGGTACAACAGTGCATCAATGGTTAAACAACAAGAATAGTTTACTTCATGTGGTACAGCAATGCATCAATGGTTAAACAACAAGATTAGTTTACTTAATGTGTGGTACAACAGTGCATCAATGGTTAAACAACAAGAATAGTTTACTTCATGTGGTACAGCAATGCATCAATGGTTAAACAACAAGAATAGTTTACTTCATGTGGTACGACAATGCATTTATGGTTAAACAACAAGAATAGTTTACTTCATGTGGTACGACAATGCATCAGTGGTTAAACAACAAGAATAGTTTACTTCATGTGGTACAACAATGCATCAGTGGTTAAACAACAAAAATAATTTACTTCATGTGGTACAACAGTGCATCAATGGTTAAACAACAAGAATAATTTACTTCATGTGGTACAACAATGCATCAATGGTTAAACAACAAGAATAGTTTACTTCATGTGGTACAGCAATGCATCAATGGTTAAACAACAAGAATAATTTACTGCATGTGGTACAACAGTGCATCAGTGGTTAAACAACAAGAATAGTTTACTTCATGTGGTACAACAGTGCATCAATGGTTAAACAACAAGAATAGTTTACTTCATGTGGTTCAACAATGCATCAATGGTTAAACAACAAGAATAGTTTACTTCATGTGGTACAACAATGCATCAGTGGTTAAACAACAAGAATAATTTACTTCGTGTGGTACAACAATGCATCAATGGTTAAACAACAAGAATAATTTACTTCGTGTGGTACAACAATGCATCAATGGTTAAACAACAAGAATAGTTTACTTCATGTGGTACAACAATGCATCAATGGTTAAACAACAAGAATAATTTACTTCATGTGGTACAACAATGCATCAATGGTTAAACAACAAGAACAATTTACTTCATGTGGTACAACAATGCATCAATGGTTAAACAACAAGAACAATTTATTTCATGTGGTACAACAATGCATCAATGGTTAAACAACAAGAATAATTTACTTCATGTGGTACAACAATGCATCAATGGTTAAACAACAAGAATAATTTAATTCATGTGGTACAACAATGCATCAATGGTTAAACAACAAGAACAATTTATTTCATGTGGTACAACAATGCATCAATGGTTAAACAACAAGAACAATTTATTTCATGTGGTACAACAATGCATCAATGGTTAAACAACAAGAATAATTTACTTCATGTGGTACAACAATGCATCAATGGTTAAACAACAAGAATAATTTACTTCATGTGGTACAACAATGCATCAATGGTTAAACAACAAGAATAATTTACTTCATGTGGTACAACAATGCATCAATGGTTAAACAACAAGAACAATTTATTTCATGTGGTACAACAATGCATCAATGGTTAAACAACAAGAATAATTTACTTCATGTGGTACAACAATGCATCAATGGTTAAACAACAAGAATAATTTACTTCAAGTGGTACAACAATGCATCAATGGACTAAAATCATAAATTTAAGTATCCAAACTAGCATTTTCCCAGATCAATTTAAGAAGGCCAAAATTACACTTGTCTTTAAAAAAGGTGCAAAAGACAACAAAAATAACTATAGACCAATCACTATTTTGCCAATTCTGTCAAAAATCTTCGAAAGGTATGTGCGTGTACATCTTAAAGCATACTTGGAAAACATTGGACTGATCCAAGATCGACAATCGGGCTTTAGGAACAAACATTCCTGCGAAACAGAACTGACTGCCATCATCGATGATTGGATATCAGCTATTGACGAAAAATCAACTAGTTGGGACTATTTTCCTAGACTTAACCAAAGCGTTCGATCTTGTTGACCACAAAAAACTAGTGGAAAAAATGAAAATCTACCAATTGAACCAAAAAACTATACAGTGGTTCCAGTCTTATTTATTTGACAGATGGCAACAGGTTGAAATCTCTGGCAAGTTATCTAGTGCCAAAAAAGTTAGTTCCGGGGTACCCCAAGGCTCTGTTCTAGGACCAATTCTATTCATTCTCTTCATAAATGACCTCCCTCAGTACACTTACTCAGACACAAACATGTTTACCGATGCCACTACACTATCTGCAAAAGGTGCAACATTAAGCAATATTCAAGATGCCCTTCAAAAAGATATTGAACATGTAGTAAATTGGTGTCAGGGAAACTCAATGGTTATTAATGTGTCTAAAACCAAAGCCATGATTATATCATCATCCATCAAACAAAAGCAAAACAAAATAAATGACGTAAAATTCCACATTCAGAATGTGGACATTGATTTAACCAATTGTGAAAAATTGCTTGGTGTGCACGTAGACAATACATTAAACTGGAAAATTCAGGTTGAAAATGTTATTAAAAAATGTAATTCTCTGTTATACCTTTTATATCACATTAAATACTTCATTGACATCCCTACACGCAAACTCTTTTTTAATGCATATATACTGCCACATTTAGATTATTGTTGTACCATTTGGGGCAACAGCAATTCAGAACTTTTGAACAATCTCTTAAAATTCCAAAAACGTGCAGTGAGAATAATACTCAACAAGGACTTTGATTATCCATCTGCAGAATTATTTTATCAACCTGGCTGGATGACATTCCAGAAAAGAATCCAATATAAAAAGGCTACTCTTGTTTTTAAATATCTGAACAATCTGGCACCAGCTTATCTCCAGAACAAGTTCAGTTTTGGGAGTGACTTTCATGGCATTAATTTAAGGTCAGGTGACCAAAGTCAACTGTATATTCCAAAGCCTAATCTTGAAATATATCAAAAAACACTTTCATACTCTGGTGCTAAAATTTGGAACTCACTTCCTGGTTTTGTTAGTAATTCTACATCTTTAGTTAATTCTAAATCAAATTATCTGAAGTGGATAATATCTACCAGTGTTACTAACTCTTAATGAAGTATATAATGACTTGTATTCTAATGTGCTTGATTTTTGTACCATTTTATTCTTAATTCATCTGACGTTTGTACATGATGTAATGCTGATTATCTGTTTGTTCTCTATTACAATTGTTTTAATTCTTTTCATATTTTCAAAATGCCTAAGTTTCTAGTATGTAAACGTATTTGTAAAAACATGATTGTATTGAATCTGCCACTAATAATGTTTGAAATGTGTATATGTATAATATGAAGGCACACAGGGAAGATTCAACATGTTGGACTGTGTAACCTCTTGAAATAAAGTCTTTATAATAATAATAATGGTTAAACAACAAGAATAATTTACTTCATGTGGTACAGCAATGCATCGATGGTTAAACAACACTTCATGTGGTACAACAATGCATCAATGGTTAAACAACAAGAATAATTTACTTCATGTGGTACAGCAATGCTTCAATGGTTAAACAACACTTCATGTGGTACAGCAATGCATCAATGGTTAAACAACAAGAACAATTTACTTCATGTGGTACAACAATGCATCAATGGTTAAACAACAAGAATAATTTTCTTCATGTGGTACAACAATGCATCAATGGTTAAACAACAAGAATAATTTACTTCAAGTGGTACAACAATGCATCAATGGTTAAACAACAAGAACAATTTACTTCATGTGGTACAACAATGCATCAATGGTTAAACAACAAGAATAATTTACTTCATGTGGTACAACAATGCATCAATGGTTAAACAACAAGAATAATTTACTTCATGTGGTACAACAATGCATCAGTGGTTAAACAACAAGAATAGTTTACTTCATGTGGTACAACAATGCATCAGTGGTTAAACAACAAGAATAGTTTACTTCATGTGGTACAACAGTGCATCAATGGTTAAACAACAAAAATAATTTACTTCATGTGGTACAACAGTGCATCAATGGTTAAACAACAAGAACAATTTACTTCATGTGGTACAACAATGCATCAATGGTTAAACAACAAGAATAATTTACTTCATGTGATACAACAATGCATCAATGGTTAAACAACAAGAATAATTTACTTCATGTGGTACAACAATGCATCAGTGGTTAAACAACAAGAATAGTTTACTTCATGTGGTACAACAATGCATCAGTGGTTAAACAACAAGAATAGTTTACTTCATGTGGTACAACAGTGCATCAATGGTTAAACAACAAAAATAATTTACTTCATGTGGTACAACAGTGCATCAATGGTTAAACAACAAGAACAATTTACTTCATGTGGTACAACAATGCATCAATGGTTAAACAACAAGAATAATTTACTTCATGTGGTACAACAGTGCATCAATGGTTAAACAACAAGAACAATTTACTTCATGTGGTACAACAATGCATCAATGGTTAAACAACAAGAACAATTTACTTCATGTGGTACAACAATGCATCAGTGGTTAAACAACAAGAATAATTTACTTCATGTGGTACAACAATGCATCAATGGTTAAACAACAAGAATAATTTACTTCATGTGGTACAACAATGCATCAATGGTTAAACAACAAGAACAATTTACTTCATGTGGTACAACAATGCATCAATGGTTAAACAACAAGAACAATTTACTTCATGTGGTACAACAATGCATCAATGGTTAAACAACAAGAATAATTTACTTCATGTGGTACAACAATGCATCAATGGTTAAACAACAAGAACAATTTACTTCATGTGGTACAACAATGCATCAATGGTTAAACAACAAGAACAATTTACTTCATGTGGTACAACAATGCATCAATGGTTAAACAACAAGAACAATTTACTTCATGTGGTACAACAATGCATCAATGGTTAAACAACAAGAACAATTTACTTCATGTGGTACAACAATGCATCAATGGTTAAACAACAAGAACAATTTACTTCATGTGGTACAACAATGCATCAATGGTTAAACAACAAGAATAATTTACTTCATGTGGTACAACAATGCATCAATGGTTAAACAACAAGAACAATTTACTTCATGTGGTACAACAATGCATCAATGGTTAAACAACAAGAACAATTTACTTCATGTGGTACAACAATGCATCAATGGTTAAACAACAAGAACAATTTACTTCATGTGGTACAACAATGCATCAATGGTTAAACAACAAGAACAATTTACTTCATGTGGTACAACAATGCATCAATGGTTAAACAACAAGAACAATTTACTTCATGTGGTACAACAATGCATCAATGGTTAAACAACAAGAATAATTTACTTCATGTGGTACAACAATGCATCAATGGTTAAACAACAAGAACAATTTACTTCATGTGGTACAACAATGCATCAATGGTTAAACAACAAGAACAATTTACTTCATGTGGTACAACAATGCATCAGTGGTTAAACAACAAGAATAATTTACTTCATGTGGTACAACAATGCATCAATGGTTAAACAACAAGAATAATTTACTTCATGTGGTACAACAATGCATCAATGGTTAAACAACAAGAACAATTTACTTCATGTGGTACAACAATGCATCAATGGTTAAACAACAAGAACAATTTACTTCATGTGGTACAACAATGCATCAATGGTTAAACAACAAGAATAATTTACTTCATGTGGTACAACAATGCATCAATGGTTAAACAACAAGAATAATTTACTTCATGTGGTACAACAATGCATCAGTGGTTAAACAACAAGAATAGTTTACTTCATGTGGTACAACAATGCATCAGTGGTTAAACAACAAGAATAGTTTACTTCATGTGGTACAACAGTGCATCAATGGTTAAACAACAAAAATAATTTACTTCATGTGGTACAACAATGCATCAATGGTTAAACAACAAGAATAGTTTACTTCATGTGGTACAACAGTGCATCAATGGTTAAACAACAAAAATAATTTACTTCATGTGGTACAACAGTGCATCAATGGTTAAACAACAAGAACAATTTACTTCATGTGGTACAACAATGCATCAATGGTTAAACAACAAGAACAATTTACTTCATGTGGTACAACAATGCATCAATGGTTAAACAACAAGAACAATTTACTTCATGTGGTACAACAATGCATCAATGGTTAAACAACAAGAATAATTTACTTCATGTGATACAACAATGCATCAATGGTTAAACAACAAGAATAATTTACTTTTATATATTTCATGTACCGAAGGGAACGGCTAACCCACCACCTGAAATTTTATGTACCTTACATTTTATCTTTTCTCTTAAAAAAATATCAAAGTAATTTTCTTGAAATTTGGACTTGAGTAAGAAAGAACATTTTGGCTTTGCACAATCAATACACAATTGTCAGTTAATGTCGTATACAAATGTTAATAACACCACTCACTATGTTGACAAAGATATTAGAAATACAAAAGTGGCAGGTTAGCTGTTTCATTCAGTATATATTGAATTATGTTAGTTTCAGTGGAATATCATTTTTATTGTGTCAAGTGGGCACTGAATTGGTATGCTGAAGCCACAAGCAAGCACGGCAATTCCTGTGTTTAAAAGGGAAATTCAATCTGTACTCTACTGAAACCAACCATTTTTATTTTCATTTTATGATTGAAAACATCTAAATTCCTATTTATGATTTCACTGTTTTTAGCAGTAAGCTGGGGAGCAGATCTAGCCCACCACTTCTATTACTAGTTAAAGGGAATATATCTGGATTTTTCAAATTTTAAAATTGGCTGTAAACATTTTTTCTCCAATATATCATACTGATCCCGTATTGCCAAAAGGATATATATTCAAACATTCTTATATAATATATTGAAAAGGGATTTCCTAACTTGGGCTACAAGTCTAGGTTAGACTAAAATAGATTTCCCACTTAAAATTGCAACATATTTTGTGGCGTATTAAATGAGTCACGTGATTTCATTCCTAAAATTCAGTAAACTTTCTATTCAAGATGTGTAGGTAATCCATCACATGGAAATAATAAATTTGTTTTATAGTTCTGTTCCACTGAAGGGTCATGCTGCAGACATAGAGTCTAGTATTCCAACCAGTTACATGACACTGATTTTATATACGACAATTCCTACTACAATGATTGTCACACAAGGAAATATATGAACTAATTATCTTACCCATCTGAACACTCTGACTAAACCAAAGGTATACCAGACGCCGGTAGACAGATCCAGGTGGTTCCTCGCAGACACGGACACGGGGTCTGTACTTGTGATGGTTATTGACAGGTACGCCAGCATCACAAATGGTCCAACTGGAAAAAATGTCATAATTATAGACAGTAAACTTCAACATTTTATTGTTTTTTTAATCAGTTCAAAATTTCAATATAAAATATTTTTCCAATCTGTAAAATTTTTCAATATTAATGTTTTTGTGTATGTATTTCAATGTACATTGACATGATCTTTTTTTGTAGTTAAGCTATGAATCCAAGTTAAAAATATTGAAATTTTGTGTGAATTGCTGTGGGTTTTTTTTGTTATCACTTTATTTTCACCAAACTTATTTCTTCGTTTTTGGAATCAATATTTCATTATCTAAAATCTACTATTTTATGTAATAGAGATAAATTTAATTTTCTTAAGTTTAGTATCTAAAATCTAAACTTACATGATACAAAGGTAATTTAGTTTCAAACTTACACTTTACATACACTGCAAAACAACTTTTACAAATAATACAATTCTTGCTCTCTTTTCTTGCTTAATCAGGTTTATATTTGCTCTGAAAGCATAGAAATGGGAAATAGTAAATGTGACTCATTAAGATAAGTGGTCACTTAATGGAGGTGACTGCTTTTTGGAGGTGACTGCTTACACAGGTTTGGCTGTATACACCACTTATGATATCATAATTTGACCAAAATATTGGAAAATGTTTCCTATTTAGCAAACACCATTCCTGTTGGAATATGTTCACGGTATCATGGGGAAATATTTGATGGGATCAGCCAGAGCTTGTGGGTTTGATCCCCAATTTGCCCCCAAAAGAAAAAACAAATCAATACTAGTTTTACCCAGAAAGCGGACTACAGAGCGGTTCATATAAACTATGAGATAAATTAGTATAAACTGTAAAAATTAAACTACAACTCGTCTTGGTACTCACTCCAATTGACAATCCCCCTGCGCATGACACCTAGAGGGAACAGCATCTGTTTCCCACGCTGAAATATCCTTCCCTGCTGAGTACTTCCTGGGAAAAAGTAGTTCCGCCAAACACCAAACAGCACATATGCACCTTGCATGTCCCGCAGCACCTTCTCCAGCACACACAGACCAATTATAACATAGCCGAGAATCTTCCACGTGTCCGAACTGAAGCTCCTGCTGTTCTTGTTTAATAAACCTGAATAATAAACAAATTACTTTTCAATAAACCTGAATAATTAACAAATTACTTCTCAATAAACCTGAATAATTAACAAATTACTTTTCAATAAACCAAAATAATTAACAAAATATTTCACAATAAACCTGAATATAATAAACAAATAACTTCTCAATAAACCAAAATAATTGACAATTACTTCTCATTAAACCTGAATAATTAACACATTACTTCTACACAAACCTTATATCAAAATACTAATTTTACACAATATAACAAGAATTTGATTGATCATAAATCTCATAATTTTATGTGATAGGTGTGCCAGTTACTTAAGGAATGATGGTGGTTCTACTCAGATTCATTCTGAGATTTTTCAGTAAAACTGGATATGCCACATATAACATGACATGTGTTGCAAATAAAAAAAATTAAACACCATTAAAAAGAAAAAAAAAACAACAAATTATCAGGTGCACTGCAGACATTGTAAATAAGTCTCAAAGTACAACTTTTAAAGTTAGTATCAGACATGATTAGAGGACCATGTAGTACCCATGGTATTTTGGAATTCAGTTCAAAGGAAAAAGACGAGTGGGTGGGTGTTTGTGTTTTTTTTCCAATAAAAACATCTTCTTCATTTTCTTCCAATATTCTGGAGCACCCCCATGCTACAGTAAACATCTTCTTCATTCTTCTTCCAGTATTGATGCAGAACCACCGACGTGGCCTCATCACACCATTGTGAATATATACATACATGTAAGTAAGAGAGGATCCCAAGTGCAAACTTTAAAATCAGAGTAAAAATATAGTGCTCCGTGATTTACTCTAGATCAAAATATTTCTCTCTCCGATGAAATTCCACAGGACCCTCCATCATGCATGCACGCACATGTATCTATATCAGTAAGGTGGATATGAGACAGGATAATGTACAAATTAACTGTCAATAAAAATAACGCAGCTCATGAAGGTTATGGTGTAATGACCATTAATTAAATTTAAAACTGTTTGCTACGTTCTTACATTATTCATGTATTATCAAAGTAGAAATAATTTAAAGAAACTGTCTTTCAACAGTTTATTTCACCTGAAAGAACTCCCACAACAGCTAACATAACAAAATGGTAAAGTAATTCCAAGATGCCCCATTTCCACATGAATGATCTCCCTTGCTTCTGTTTGACTGGTTCCAGCATGTCTGTTCTGCTTGAAGCAACTTTATTTCTGCTTGTAATAAAAGTTATGATCTGGGAACCGAGTCCACCCAGATCTGTGCTCAGAAGGTAACCAGCACATGCAGCAAGAATAACGGTACCCAACGACACTTGTAGAAAATAAGCACCAAGAAACACCCCTGTGGATAATACTGTCATCACAACCAGTCTGAAATACAATCAAGTTATTTTTTAGTTATAGACAGTTTAAACAATTCAATGGAAATATTTGAAACTGGAGAATTCCCTGAAGAAATGAAAACTGAATACCTAATAATTCTCAATCAAAATCAATAAAGTTTATAGCAAAATTTATCTTCTGTTGGTTATGAAGCAAGCTTTTGCTCAGTTATTTGGCTTTTGTAAACACAATTTTAAATGTTAATTCATGAATTGTTCATGTAAATGCCATCTTTTTTTTCATCTGGCCAAAAGATGATTTGAACATATGAAAATACAGTGTAAATTAAAAGAAAACACAAAAAAAAACCATAAATGAATTCAGGTTAATCCATTTTCAAGTTACCCTAACGTGATTTCTCTTAAAGACATAACTTACCTAAGGTCTGAGGCCATAAACGAGCCGCCATACAGGAACACATGACCTTGTTCTAGAACGTACAAGAGGAACGTGTCTACAGGAGACAGGGTGCCAAACATCCAAAACAACGGTAGGAACACAAATATCACATGCATTACTTGATTGGTTGTAAGAAAGTCAGTAGAATGGTACCTGAAATATGGGGGTGACAAAATTGCGATACAACAGTAAGATATTTACAGATCAAAATATGATAGGTGGTCATTAATAAATCATCATACTCCTTCCTAATATGATTAATATTATTGTAGAATTTGGTTTATTGTATGCAACATTTTTAAAAAATGATATAATACAATGTGCACAATATATTGTTTGTTTTGTTTCTTCTTGCTTGTATTAAATACATGAAAAAAATTATATTTAGGGAATAAAAAGTAGTCCCTGTTGGGTATGCACCACCCCATGAGTTGGAAAATTTTGGCGGTGATCAACACTGCAAAGCTTGACCAATGACAACATCAGCAGGGCTTTAGAGTCCCGACTAATATACCAATTAAATGAAAGATCAGTGGTAACATATTATGCTATGTAAAACAACGGGTGACAATTGGCTGATAATTTAGAACTTTGCAGGGTTTTCTTATGACCTCAAATTTTGCGTTTTTGTCACACTATTTAATCAAATAGTTATAACTATTCCATTCTACCTATCAAATCACCCTAAATTTCATAGTGTGAGGAAAAGCACTGACTTTGTCAGAAAGATCACAAACACACTGTCGACTGAAGGCCTTTCTATGGAAATGTTCCGATAAGCTAAAAAGGTGTAATCATCTCGTTGAGATCTTTTTTATAGAACTGTCCAGTCTGATTAGGTTATATAATGTTTGAGTCTCAGTCAGTATCTTCATAACAATACCCGTTCCACATTATATTCGAAGAGGTCCAATGATCAGGATGGAAGAATCTATTATAAAACTTCAGCAAGAAAAAAGTTGACAACTACGTAGCTTGAAATAAGAAAAATTTTAACATGTCCGGATGACAAATTAATCTGTTGTCAAACTAACTTCAGCCGAACATGGTTAGCTCAGTTAGTAGCATGTCTGACTATCAATCTAAGGGTCATGAGTTTGAAAATATGCGCGGCTACAGCTTCAGTGATGCAGATATACCACATTGCACCTCATTGTCATTTGTCTCCCATCGCTGATCCAAGTGGGAAAGTTATCAGTTACTTGCAGAGATGGATTTGCTGGAGTAATGGTTAACCTTCCAGGAATCCAGGAAAAAATGGTTAGATTAAATGATCATCTGTAAGCCTTCAATGGCATAAAAATGACGATAAATATTCAATCAATCAATCAAAAAACAAAATGAAACTCCATGCAACATTTACATTGTACAATATTTTTATTTTCAGCTTCCAAATTAAGCTGCCAGACACAAAATAATGCCATTGGGTAACACCTTATTTTGGAATATTTATATAATAACAGAATCTTCCGCTGTGCCTTACCTATATAACAAATCAAACATGATGAATATGTAGACATAGAATGCCCTCATAATGGCCGACAACTCCAGAATATCAGTTGTCCTGTAGGTGGCAGTCTCGGGTGGAGCCGCTGTCGTCAACGGATACTGAGCTATCAATAATGTCAGCCAACCAAGGATGAACAACAGGACCACACCACCTGAAGAAATTTTTGAAGTTGTTGATATCATTAGTACAATACAGACAAATCTGTGTAAATGGCCACCTCTATTAAGCAGCCACCTGTCTTAAGCAGCTACATTTGCTTTTTCTCATTTCTTTGCTTTCAGTACAAATAAACCTGTATTGAGCAACAACCTGTCTTAAAAGACCACTTTTGCTCCTTCTCTTGACTGGCTGCTTAAGACAGGTTTGACTGTATATGTCTCATATTTTATATGCGTTTGCTTTTTTTAACTTGAAAGAACGATACACTAGTAATATGGGTTTAATTACTACAAAAATAAATTACATACCATATGTATGGGGGGGGGGTTCAAAAAGAGATGGGGTGGCATTTATATTCTTCATAAAACAGGTCATATGAAGGTGACCAAGAATGTAAAATTTATCAACGCTGTCATTCTAAAACTCCAATTCAAAACATAAAAATTTTCAATGAGTTATTTTCTGTTATATTACAAGTGCTGTTGTAGCGGACTGATCTTGCAATGTTTGCCCAGGTAACAATTTATGTTTACTTGGGTTACAATTCTATCATAGATTTTGAGTTTTTTGGGTAAAAAAATGGATGAATTTAGGTGAAGAATTAAAATGGAAAAGAAATACATTTATAAGGTTTGTTTCTTTTTGAGAGGACTATAAACATATTCTGACGAAACTTCTTTAAGCCACAGCCTTATTTTGTTTTTGTTTTAGAACAATGAACTTTTTAATGAATTCCTGTCTGCAGACCCATATCTCAAAGTATTCGCAGATCTGTAATGATCCTGTCCTATTACTTTATGTCAAACTCCAGCAGGTTATTGCCCAAATAAAGTATTGGAAAAGAGAATAATAAAAACAATTTGTATATAATGGAAAAGCTTTTAAATAAATGATACAATATCATCAAATGAATTAAATATTCACTCGTCTGCGGATTTTAATAACAAAAGCGAGTCATTAAATTCTATAAATTTCACAAACTCTAGGGAAACACTATAATTCATACATAAAATTGTTAATTGTTAATTTAGGCGAAACGTTTTCAGGTTTTATTGCTTTATCTAAACAGGCATATTTGTAAAATTAAATGTCGGCACAATTATACCAGTGTAACAGTCAATTTTAATCCTTCTATTTCTTCACCCCCAGGGAAGAGAACAGCTGATTATCTCCGCCATTCCCTAGCTGATTTTTTCTCACACATCTAAATTTTGACTTTCTGAGGGGAAAAAATAGGCTAGCTGATTCTTCCCCTGTACAGTTCGACTTTTCAGTTACTTGTGGAGAATAGGCGCGTGCTTGAGTACTGGTTAACCCTGGCTCACCTAAATGACTTAGTTCAAAGCACGAGGGTAAATAAATACTTATACATACTGGTTAATCTTCCCGAATCCCAGGAAAGAGCGGTTAGGTTAACTGATAGTCAGTTAGCCCTCAATGACATGAAAATGTGTACTATACCTGTGTTATAATAGAAGAGTCCATTTAAAGTTGTTGGTAAAAGATACCAGAGACCAAGCCCACACATTGGGCCTGCCACCAGGCCATGGATGAGAATATTGATTTTGTATTTCTTTGGTGGCGCAACAAACTTGAATGTGTCAGCATCGCAGCACGAGATGAAATCGACCTCGTCTTCGTCAGCCAATAGATTCCTCTTCTTCATGATAGGCAAGTCATGTGACTGATTTGTCTGAAATTTTCAGGTTCATGTTTTTCATTTTACATATGAGGAATCTTGCCAGAAAACTGCAGAAACGAGACTCTGCTCAGCTTTATCTCCACAATGTAACATAGAACCATTAATCAAAGTATTGCTTGTTTTGCATACAATTACAAAGCAATCGTATATATTAATTTGTCTGGGGGCTGACAGAGAGTTGTCTGAGGTAAAAGTTAGTACAGAAATGTCATTCGACTCTATTGTGGCATAATGGCTAAAAGTCAGTACAGAAATGTCATTCAACTCTATTGTGACATAATGGCTAAAAGTTAGTACAGAAATGGCACTTGACTCTGTTGTGGTATTAAGTGTGAAAGTTAGTACAGAAATGTCATTGAACACTATTGTGGCATTATGGGTGAAAGTTAGTACAGAAATGTCATTGCACACTATTGTGGCATAATGGCTTAAAGTTAGTACAGAAATGTCATTTGACTCTATTGTGGCATTGAGGGTGAAAGTTAGTACAGAAATGTCATTTGACTCTATTGTGGCATTATGGGTGAAAGTTAGTACAGAAATGTCATTTGACTCTATTGTGGCATTATGGGTGAAAGTTAGTACAGAAATGTCATTTGACTCTATTGTGGCATTATGGGTGAAAGTTAGTACAGAAATGTCATTGCACTCTAATGTGGCATTATGAGTGAAAGTCAGTACAGAAATGTCATTTGACTCTATTATGGCATTAAGGGTGAAAGTCAGTACAGGAATGTCATTTGACTCTATTGTGGCATTATGGTTGAAAGTCAGTGCAGAAATGTCATTCGACTCTGCTGAGGCATTATGGGTGAAAGTTAGTACAGAAATGTCATTCGACTCTATTGAGGCATTATGGGTGAAAGTTAGTACAGACATGTCATTGCACTCTATTGTGGCATTAAGGGTGAAAGTCAGTACATAAATGTCATTGTACTCTATTGTGGCATCAAGGGTGAAAGTCAGTACAGAAATGTCATTGCGCTCAATTGTGGCATGAAGGATGAAAGTCAGTACAGAAATGTCACTGCGCTCTTCTGTGGCATAAAGGGTGAAAGTCAGTACAGAAATGTCATAGCACTCTACTGTGGCATTAAGGGTGAAAGTCAGTGCAAAAATGTCATCGTACTCTACTGTGGCATCCCCAGGGAAAGTCAGTACAGAAATGTCATTGCCCTCTATTGTGGCATTAAAGGTGAAAGTCAGTACAGAAATGTCATTGCACTCTATTGTGGCATTAAGGGTGAAAGTCAGTACAGAAATGTCATTGCGCTCTATTGTGACATCAAGGGTGAAAGACAGTACATAAATGGAATTGCACTCTATTGTGGCATCAAGGGTGAAAGTCAGTACAGAAATGTCATAGCACTCTATTGTGGCATCAATGGTAAAAGTCAGTACAGAAATGTCATTGTGTTCTATTGTGGCATCAAGGATGAAAGTCAGTACAGAAATGTTATTGTGATCTATTGTGGCATTAAGGGTGAAAGTCAGTACATAAATGTCATTGTACTCTA
Source organism: Panopea generosa (assembly GCA_029582155.1). NCBI lineage: Eukaryota > Metazoa > Mollusca > Bivalvia > Adapedonta > Hiatellidae > Panopea > Panopea generosa. Next base: position 23,098,536 of record CM055897.1, on the reverse strand, counting down.
TTGTGGCATCAAGGGTGAAAGTCAGTACATAAATGTCATTGCGCTCAATTGTGGCATGAAGGATGAAAGTCAGTACAGAAATGTCACTGCGCTCTTCTGTGGCATAAAGGGTGAAAGTCAGTACAGAAATGTCATAGCACTCTACTGTGGCATTAAGGGTGAAAGTCAGTGCAAAAATGTCATCGTACTCTACTGTGGCATCCCCAAGGAAAGTCAGTACAGAAATGTCATTGCCCTCTATTGTGGCATTAAAGGTGAAAGTCAGTACAGAAATGTCATTGCACTCTATTGTGGCATTAAGGGTGAAAGTCAGTACAGAAATGTCATTGCGCTCTATTGTGACATCAAGGGTGAAAGACAGTACATAAATGGAATTGCACTCTATTGTGGCATCAAGGGTGAAAGTCAGTACAGAAATGTCATAGCACTCTATTGTGGCATCAATGGTAAAAGTCAGTACAGAAATGTCATTGTGTTCTATTGTGGCATCAAGGATGAAAGTCAGTACAGAAATGTTATTGTGATCTATTGTGGCATTAAGGGTGAAAGTCAGTACAGAAATGCCATTATGCTCTATCAGTACAGAAATGTCATTGCGCTCTATTGTGGCATCATGGGTGAAAGTCAGTACAGAAATGTCATTGCGCTCTACTGTGGCATCACGGGTGAAAGTCAGTACAGAAATGTCATTGCGCTCTTTTGTGGCATTAAGGGTGAAAGTCAGTACAGAAATGTCATTGCGCTGTATTGTGGCATCAAGACTGAAAGTCAGTACAGAAATGTCACTGTGCTCTTTTGTTGCATCAAGGGTGAAAGTCAATACAGAAATGGCATTGCCCTCTATTGTGGCATCAAGGGTGAAAGTCAGTGCAGAAATGTCAATGTGGACTATTGTGGCATCAAAGGTTAAAGTCAGTACAGAAATGTCATTGCGCGCTATTGTGGTATTAAGGGTGAAAGTCAGTACAGAAATGTCAATGTGCACTATTGTGGCATCAAAGGTTAAAGTCAGTACAGAAATGTCATTGCGCGCTATTGTGGCATTAAGGGTGAAAGTCAGTACAGAAATGTAATTGCACTCTTTCGTGGCATTATGGATGAAAGTCAGTTCAGAAATGTCATTGTGTTCTACTGTGGCATTAAGGGTAAAAGTCAGTACAGAAATGTCATTTCACTCTAGCGTGAAAAGATTGTATTACATTTCTTGAAACATATGACCGAGACATCCTATTTTGTGCTGAGGTGTTTGAAAAAACAACGTATATGAACGCGAGTAACAAATTTTCGTTTAGCACTTTTGGACAGTTAATGCTGTAGTAGCATAAGGAGTTTCTAAACTGTAATAATTCTGAAATGTCCCGACGTGATGTATTAAACTGATTCAAACAGGGGGCAGTCCATGTATTCAAATCTCTATGAACACATCTTATACAAGGAGAACAAAACTGATTCTCAACACTTTAATACCAGTGCTGTTAGCAGTGGTCTAGCATCCGTCTCATATGCAAAAGGCCGTGGGTTCAATCTCCTGCCGTGTTATACAAGACTAGAAAAATGATACAAGAAGTTTCCTCACATGACGCTCACCAATTAGAGGGTAGTTCTAAGTCGGCCCGGTGTCAGAGTAATGCGACTGGGTAAGGTGTCATACCATGTGTATGCAGCATGATTCTCTAGTGAGGCAGCGCTTAGAATATGACTGTCTCAAGTAGACACTGTTGCGATATGAAAGGAAAATTGTTGAAAGTGACGTTACCATACAATAACAACCACAACAACTCAACACCGTAGTATAACTTCACCATACAATTCTTATAATATCCTTTACTTAATCCAATCATATGAAAGTTTCCAAGCTGATTTCATACCATTATACATACCTGGACAGCAAGAGATAAAAGCTGAACCAGAACAACGTAAGCCACCATCAAAGCTCCATAAACGTATACAGCCACATAGTCCTGTATGGTTCCCAGCTCAACAAGCAGGGTAAACAGCCCTCCCAGCAGGAACGGGATACAGAACAGCACAACCTGGTTGATATACACGTACACAGGCGCATCGTAACCGAGACGCAGCTTCAGTCCACCAAGGATTGTCTGTGGAAACCGTTTGGTAAAGAACTCAAGCTTGTACTCGTTCAGAAGTGGCACGCCAGTACCCATAATGTACGTTATCCACTGCTTGTGACCTAAAGCAAAGAAAGTCATGCAGTTCATAATAATCAATTGAATATCTAGCATCATTTTTATGTCATGGAGAGCTAACAAACGATAGGTTCCTGAAAGATTTACCAGTACTCAAGCACACCCAGTAATGGATAACTTTCCCACTTACATCCCACTCATATCAGCAGTGAGATATGATTGACAATTAGACATAATGTATATTTATTACCACGGAGACTGTGGCCAGGTGGGGATTCAAACTCACAATCCCTGGTTTGGAAGTAAGACGCACTACAGATTGAGTTTACAGGCCCGGCAATTCATAACAAGAATAATTTTGTGAACTAAACAGTATTGTAGTGCCGAGGACCAAAATTCATAAACATTTTGAGCCTAAAACACAGATTCAAAAGACATAGGCATTTATGTTTTTAAGATATTTCATGTTAAAGTACAAAATATGTAATTAATTGCTACTACACTAAAATGTTATCAAATTATTTTAAAATTGGTTTGTTTATTTGTTTGAATATTTAGCAAAACTTTTTATGCCATCAAGGGCCAACAGACAATCAGTTAACCTAACCACTCTTTCCTGGGATCCTGGTAGGTTAACCGTACTCGAGCAGACCCGTCTCTAAATGAAATTTTCCCACTATAATCAGTGGTTAGAGATAAATGATAATAAGACACGATGTTGATATCAAATATCACAGAGACTGTGGCCAGGGGGGAATTCAAACTCACAACCTTAGATTGAAAGTCAGACACGCTAATGACTGAGCTAGCTTGGCCCGGATTAAAAGCTGATTACATATCTTAAAAGGCCACTTTCGCTCACTCCCTTGACTGGCTGCTTAAGACAGGTTTAACTGTAATCAATTAAATAAGTTCATAGCTGTTCCATCATTACTGTCTTTAGGTCACATACGTATTATGACAGTTAGAGGACTAATAGCTGGACTAATTAATGACAATGTTATCAATTAACACCTAAGTATTCATACTGACATAGTTTTGGTTCTTAATGACTTTGTTTTTCTTACATTGGGTCAATTTGGTTCACATTTACCCAACTCATATCATACAGTAAATGTTTCCGTTAATATTTTTTAAATTTAATACATGAGAATTTTCCTTGACGACAGGCTAAAACGACATTACCAGTAACTAAAGATGTTTATTTATTTATTTTATAAAGAAATAAACATAACATTCGGGGAAGTAACTAAGGACATCATAATTTCATAAGCCCACTGTGGCTGGCCCTTTCAAAAGGGTGACTCTATTATAAACAAACTCTAATTATGAATGACATTTTTGTGAAATTTTATCGCCTTTGGTGGATTTATAACAGTGTTTTAAATATATTTTTAATGATCAGTAATTTTAAAATGCAAATTAGCTACTTCGCTGACAGAAATTATTGTAAAATTTCCAATTAAATTGTATATACTTGACCAATTCATTCCGTCATCCTTCGGTATTAGAACGGTCACTAGATATGGGCAAATATAATTTTAAATATGTAATTATTAAATGGACAAATATATGGGTTGTTTTTTTTTGAAGCCTAATTTTTGGAATTTAAAAAGCTGTTTATGAAGCACTGTAGAAAAAAGATAGTGTTGCTGCGGAAATGAACCAAAAAACATAATTCTTGTCACAGGGTTGGAACATGGAAAGGCCGAGTGACAATCCCCTGGTATGCTACTGTGCTATGTCAGATTATATAACAAGATTGACTGTACACCTTACTTCATATATACACTATATGTTTTCCCACACCAATCACAGAAGGCCTTTGAAAGCAGTGCAGGAAGTTCAGATTGCTCTGAACACTTCATGCACTGTTTTCCACTCTGTCAGTTAATATAAACATAATTTGCCCAATAATTCAAAAGCCTTCTTATTAGAGGTGTCCAAAGGCGTCTATATTAGAGGTGTTCAAATGCATTTATATGAGGTAAAGGGTTAACTGATGCCCCGAAATTTCTAGATGTTTACGGATGTAACTGAGTTCATTTATGCTAAATCATTATGTTATTCCATGGGTCAGGTCTTATTCAAATATCAGCAATAATAGCGAGTTTAAATACATGTTTTTTTACCGCAAACAACTGTATTTTGCAACAGATATGATCTAGATATTCACTATTTAGGCTAAATAATACAATTATACCAATATAAATTAATTGTTAGATTATCATCCAAATTTTTCTTAAAAACGGGGAGGGCAGGAGAACTTTTTTTTTTAATTTTTGATGATTTTCTACTAAAAAAAAATTATTATTTTTTTTTTTTTTTATAAAAATAAAAAGGGTTAGGGCGGCATGAAAATTAGGGGGTTGGCGGTGATGATAACCTAGCAATTAATTTATTATGGCCTTATTTTATTGAATTAAAAGGATATAACTTACTGGCTATATAGACTGCTTTGATGCAGTAGAGTTCATTAAAAATTATTATCATAATCATTATACCTCTATACTCTATAGGTCATGTTCTCTTGTTCTGGATTTAACATCTTAGATGAATTATATTCCATTACTAACTTAGACAAAACATTTGACTAACAGTATATTTATACCGTATCACACAGTCTCCATCAGCTTTGTGCTGGGTCATTCATGCATAGTATCAATGAACCCAGCACAAAACTTATGAAGACTGTGTGATACAGTCAAAATATACTGTAAGTCAAATGTTTTGTTCCGAGTTATGAAAAATAATTCATCTGAGACATTATAACTCTGTTCGATTAACCTTTAAGAGCAACGTCATTTCGATTTTCTATTCAAAATTCATTAGAGCAATTTTTCTATTATTTCTTTAAACAACACCATACTAATACAACTTGTATCTATATGTGGATTCCCAGGAACACATTATTTGTGATTGATATTTACAAGTAAACTTTTGGCCTTTATTGTGATGCTATGTTTCTGCAATAACTGACAATTACTGGTTGTAAATACTCTCTGTCTACCACAACTGTCATTTTGTGAAACCACGGCAGCCAAAAACATCCACAATGACATTCAACATTGTGCTCTGTGACAATTGCTAGGAATTTTTTTAGTGCCATTAGTTGATATATATGGTCTAAGCACTGGCACACTAAGAGTGTGTGTATGTGGTGGGGGGGGGGGGGGGGGGAGCAGTGGGATCTGACCCCTCCTAATATTTCAAAAATATTGCCACATGATAGCATTTTCAGCAAAACTGTTTTGGAACCATTCTGAAATTGCTGGACATCACCAACAAAAGTTTTGGATCCACCTCTGTTAAGTTCAGCTAATAAGTAATGTAAAGGTATTTAAAGAAGATTTCTATATTTTTTGTCATTTTTTCCCTTTGGATAGAATTTTTAGAAACTTCCCAGTATTTCAATTTAATGTAATGTTCAACCAATATCAAAAATAAAAAATGCATGTTATCGTACAGATTTTTTGTTATTACCTCCTCAAAAAAATACCTGCTCTTGAAATTTGGTGAACAAATGTAGATTTTACAACCAATGCAAAAAATATTTAAAATTGTTAACATCTAGTTTTAAATTAAAATTAATACATAGACGTATGCATATAATAAAAATTGTCATGGAAATGATAATTATAAGCCTGAATTTCACTGTTTAGGGTTTTTAAAAACAAAATTATTTTCAGCAGAGTGTCAAGTGTTTTTCAATTTGCAATAAAAATATAGTGTTAATTTTTATATTTTTATAAAATTTAAGGATAAATTTTGCTAAAAACATCACAAAGTACTCCCTGATACCCATTCTTATCACAATTAAAATAAAAAATAAACTTTACCGCATAATTGGAGTAAAAAATAGCTGTTAATTAAGTATGCTTAATAAACTGCAGTTGCGAAATTGTAACGATTTTATACTAAATGAACATATTTGTATAAGTATTAAGACTTCCATTTTATTTTATATTCAGGTTAAATTGCTATAAACAATTTTATTACACTTGTATGCATGTTTCATAATATTGAACACAATATAAGAGACCAATATCAGGCATATCCGTAAATGAGGGTGCCATCCGAAATAGGGTCAGTTGTAGTATAATAGTATGTAGTGACACTGGCAGTTGCTTCCCTCTGTGCCCAGAATTGGTGAGCATGAAATTTTTTTAGAAATCGTCTTTAAGGCCACAAAATGTACTACACTGGTACTGAGCTGTTGTTGTTGTTTTTTGTTTTTTTATAATAGTTTGTATATTTACATTCATAATTTTTATCTTGTAGTATTTAACAGAAAGTAATTAAAATAATGGTTACAATTTTCTTCTGTTCAGAGAGCTCTTTTCATCCAAAGATTTTCTTTTTGTAATTTTTGGAGAAATTAGTTAAAACATACTTTTTAACAGGTAAATAAAAAAAAAATATTAATTTTTCATGTTTTTAGAAGAATTACATTGTTTTTTCTTCTTTCAAAATTTACTTTTAACATGGTAAAATCCTTACAGTAATAAATTGTCTACATTTTTTTTTCGACAAAAGAATTATGGATATTTACCAACCAAAATTAGTTTTTTTTTAAAATATGCTTCACTGTGGATTTTCAAAAATAACATAATTGCGGACCAAATTTGGTGAATCTAGGCCAAACAGCTTATGAGAAACAGAAGTGAAGGCAAAACCAAAACGTTATATTTTGTAGTTTGAATTATTTTACTGAGAGGTCAAGGTCATTAAAAAAAATCTGCATGGTTTTAAGGTATATCCCATGACACAGCTATGGACTTTTTTATGAATCTCTTATGACAAACAGTTTCTGAGAAACCAGGTAAATGCACAAACTTAATCTTGTGTATTCTAAGTCATTCAAAAGTTGAGATGAAGGTCAAGGTCATGAATTGATTTTACATGGGTTTGAGAAGTACCACCTATAGTAAAACTGAAATCAAATTTTGTAACTCTGGGCCAAACAGTTTTTGAGAAATGGAGCTAAACACAAACTTTATGTTGTCTGGGCTATATTGTCTAATGGTAACGGTCAAGGTCACTCATAAAAATGCTGCATGGCTTTGATTACCAGTAGTACTGCGCATAACACACTATGAACCAAATTTGGAGACAACAGACCAAGCAGTTTCTGAGAACCAAAGCTAAAAGCAAAAATTTAATGTTATGTGGGCCAAGTTATTTATCTGCAGAGGTCAAAATCAAGGTCACATGAACAAAATGTCAATGGTTTTCAGTAGAACTACCCAGAACACAACTATAGACCAAATATAGCGACTCAAGGTCAAATATTGAGAACCAGAACTGGACTCAAAAACTTCATGTTGAACTGTTGATGCCAAGAGAAAAACAAGAGCTGTTGGACATCAGTGTAAACTCAACTATGCTAGTCTTGACACAGGCATGTACCAGCATACATTAATACCACGTTCCAGCCATATAACTGCAAGCAATGCACACTTATGAACAACTTGCACTAAAACTTTAACACAAACGCAGACACCAATGTGTGTACAAAAATTACCCTATTCATAAAATAATCAAGTAAATAACACCAAACCCCTGGTGTGTTACTTCTTATTTTTCCAAAAAGATGAGACAAAAAAAATATTTTTCTTCTTCTATCTTATTCATGTCATCACCATAATAATACACAAACAGGAAACCTTGAAGTCTCATAAATAAATCTTATCTTATTCCAAAGGCTTCTGTCCAATGACATTTATGCCTGGAGCATCGACAAACTGGATTAGTTTTTGTTGATTTTGTATTGTATTAGCCAGTACAAGAAATTTGGATATATACTTTTAGTCTGAATAAAAGACTGAATTCACTTTTGAGGGAATTTAGACAGTTTTTGTTATATTCAGGCTTTTCTCTATTTAATCATACTGTGGCATGGTCTAGTGGTAGTGTACGCCTCACATGCGGAAGGTTGTGGGTTCAATCCCCGGCGGGGTCATACCAAAGACTTTAAAAATGGTACTAGAAGCTCCTCGCTTGACGCTCAGCATTTAGAGGAGAGTTCTAGGTCTGGTCTGCCCGGTGACAGTATTAATGTGACTGGGTGGGTATCATACCATGTGTCTGAGGCATGATACTCCAGTGTGACAGCGCTTAGAATACTGTCTCAAGTAGACACCGTCGCAATATGACTGAAAAATTGTTGAAATGGACGCTAAACACCATACAACAACAACTCTATTATATCGCTTACTTGTTGAGTTTTTATAAAAGACAATATCATTCTCATTATAAAACTGATTTAAGATTTTACAAGGTTTCAAATACTTAAAACCGAGGTGAAAAGGTGCATTTTATTTTTAAACATTTACGGAGTTAAAACATTGAAGACCAAGACCAGACTGCAAATTACATAATTATCGGGTCAGATATTAGATAAGATATAATAAGCAACTTTATTCAAAGTGAGTAAACACAATAAATTTATATTAACCTTCCCCTAAACTAAACTATAAATATATATATTAATGAAATGAATTTTACAATGCAGTGCAAGTTTTCAAAATCAAGTATTCAAATCATTAAATGTATACAAAAGCCTAATAAAAATTATTATCTCTCACTCCATTAAATACAAAACATTATTTACATTACTAAGGCCTAAATTAATTAATAACGTGGTTCCTATTACATGGAAATACAAAATAGTGTAGGTAGATAGATAAATTATTTATTTTGCGTTGTCAATACTATCTGTTTTTTGCGAGTATATGTTATGTCTGTTTGTGGACACACTTGTCATACACGATAGCAAGGCAGCTCTTGCTGGAGGCCGCCATGTTGCTGCTATCGTTACGATGATCACTTCTGGCAGTGCATTTCCGGCAATTGGGTATAAAAGCTAAAGGCCTACAATACAGCCTAACCATCACCACCGGGAACGAATATAGTGGACACGACAGATACGGCCGATTTATTTTTTTTTATTTGTTTTTTTAAAGGGAATAAATGTTTAGGGTCGGCGGGAAATAATAGGGACGGTCAGGAAACCGGAACCACACTTTTATTTAATTTAGGCCTAAGTAGAGAGATGACAATGAATTGAGCACCACTTTTGGTGTTCTGGAAACAAATTTGGATGGACAGATGCACATACGGACGGACAGCTATATGTTCACCTTTCACGGAGACTAAAAAGGGCACTGTTTGACCTACCTGGATTGATGCGATAGTTTAGTCCATGTTTCCGTCTGCTGTGATGTATAGAGCCATAGAAGTTATATTCCTCACAGAAGTCACCTGGCCGAGCCTTCATACATCTCTTCTGATCTGTAAAGTAATATTTCAAATGTTAACCAATAATTAACAATGATATTTCTGACAAAAAATGATAGAAGCTTCTCGAAAAGACTGCAGAGCATGATCTCCTGTCAAACTGTGAACCAAAATAGCCAACACTTAAATAGGAAAAATGTTGCAAAGGTGTTCAAACATAGATAAAAACGAGATACAGTTAAACAATTTTTGAACTCCATTCAAAGGAATCTATAGTTTTAATAAATACAAAATTTGACGTATATGCATTAAATAAATTGGTTTATGGTTGTCTCTTACAGTGACAGTGAGCACTGTAAAAAAAATTAATGTTAACCCTTTACTGCATATAGACGCCTTTGGACACCTCTAATATAGTTGCCTTTGGACACCTCTAATATAGACGCCTTTGGACACCTCTAATATAGACGCCTACGGGCACCTCTAATATAGAAGGCTTTTGAATTATTAGGTGAATTATGTTTATATTAACTGACAGAGTGGAAAACAGTGCAGGAAGTGTTCAGATTGCTTGTTATGAGCAATCTGAACTCTTCCTGCACTGTTTTCAAAAGCCTCCTGTGATTGGTGTGGGAAAACGCGTATCTATGGAGTAAAGGGTCAAATGGGATTTCTATGAACTGGGAAGTGTATTCCTTCATACTTTAAAATTGGGGGTCATTTATCCCCCATATGATGTGACTAAAATACAGGCAGATTGGAGAATTTTAGGGATCATTTGATTAAACAGTGTGACAAAATGACAAAATTTGAGGATCAATATTGGAGGGTTAATCAGTTCTCGAGCACACCCATCTCTCCTTCTTTTTCAAATAATGTGCAGGGCCCACTCTGAGGCATTGTCATACATGTGCAAGTAGCTGACAACTTTCCCATATGAATCAACAGTGAGAGAAAGTAGCAATGTCATATATAACCATCATGGAGACTGTGGTAGGACAGAGATTCAAACCCACAAACCCTGGATTGATAGTCAGAACTTCTACAGACTGAGCTACCCGGCTGAGTTATTTTTCTAACAACAAAAATACAACCCTCATCAAGTACATTAAACATATATTTCTCACTATCGGACGAGTTGAGTGGTTTGATTGTAAAGTCAATACAATACACCTACACAAGTAAGCAGCATTTACATATATATGTGAAAGGCATTTATATCCTCTCTATTGTTTCAGCTGCTGTGATTTCAGGAACTTATCAAGATATCAGCATCACCAAGGGATACCAGCAGTCCAAACCACGGAGGGATTCAAGAGTCCATCAGCCTTGACAGAAACCAACGTACAGTAGTGACATTTAATAGCCATAGTTACTAAAGAGATATTGATTATTCTTGTTGTCTGATTAATGTCTTACAACAACTTCAGACTTGTAATATTAATAATAATGACTCTCGTGGAGTTAATCAATAAAAAAATAATAATAAATTGCGCCCAAAGAAACTGTATAATACTAACAATGGTATATAAATAAAAGAATCCCACTAAGATTTGATACAGTAATTATGATATAAATTTTATTGAAATGACATTTTTTATACCGGTACTAAAAATTTGACAGCAAACTATCGTCGGCATTGGATTACAAAATCAGTATGTTATAATTTGTTGCCTTAATAAATGTTTCCAGGGGTCCTCTGTGGTGGAGTGTTTTAAGGCGCTGTCTCAAGATCTCTCGATATCCCCTCACCGCTAAGGTAGTAGGTTCGAGTTTCATTCGCTCCAAAAACTTTATATGCCATAATTATATAACCTGAAATGTGTTGGAAATGGTGTTAAACACTATTAAAAAAAAAGCAACCAAAAATTGTTTCAAGCCCAGGGCAGTGGTAAAGTGATGACAAGTCTTGCAAGAGATTATGGGTCAAATCTCCGATCTGACACAAACAAAACACCCAATTACCCGGGAGAGGGAATTGAGATCAATGCAAGCTCTAGGCTTACTTCACCACAGTTGATCTAAAATTAATTAGTATAACTGAACGTTGCCCTAGATTATACTCAATTAGAAATGGCATTTCAAACATCTGGCCTTGGACCCGTAACTTCTAGTTTTGTTTCATATACCCTGGTAATGTAAAATAAGGAATTCATTGAATTTCCTTAATTTATCTTTTAACCCAAAATATGTGGAAAATTCTCCCAAAATTATGTCAAAATGCATCCAATCTCAGAGAAGTCTAGTTTTGTTCCACAATCAAGAGTACTGAAACTCACCCCTGGATATGTCATCCTCATCAAGTCGACTGTCCCAGACTTCACCTCATTTTAATGGAAAGTTCTTAAAATTATTCAAAAATCTGCCTCGTAAATTTCATGAGCGTCAGACAAATCAACATATTTTTTTTTCAATAATATTTCTCTTTTTGAAATGGTTCCATGTCAGAAGCATTTACTTTCTGTTAATTTAGTCGCAATTCTTATGATGAAAACTGCTTGTAAACATGTCCCAACACTTTGAGATTTAATTGTTTATGAGATTTTGAAGATTACAATACTGGACTGACATACTTTCCCCGTGGTCATCGGATTGCCTCTAACTTCATCACACAGTGATACCTTCAATATCACAATCTAGAGTGATATCAACACAGTGAAACCTTCAACATCACATTATAGAATGATATCAACACAGTGAAACCTTCAACATCACATTATAGAGTGGTATCAACACAGTGATACCTCCAACATCACACTCTAGAGTGATATCAATACAGTGATGCCTTCAACATCACACACGAGAGTGATACCAACACAGTGATACCTTCAACATCATGCTCTAGAGTGGTATCAACACAATGATACCTTTAACATCACAGGCTAGAGAGATATCAACACAGTGATACCTTCAACATCACACTCTAGAGTGATATCAACACAGTGATACCTTTAACATCACACGCTAGAGAGATATCAACACAGTGATACCTTCAACATGACACTCTAGAGTAGTATCAACACAGTGATACCTTTAACATCACATGCTAGAGTGATACCAACACAGTGATACCTTCAACATCACATTACAGAATGATATCAACACAGTGATACCTTCAACATCACATGCTAGAGAGAAATCAACACAGTGACACCTTCAACATCACACACGAGAGTGATACCAACACAGTGATACCTTCAACATCACAATTTAGAGTGGTATCAACACAGTGCTACCTTCAACATCACATGCTAGAGTGATACCAACACAATGACACCTTCAACATCAAATGCTAGAGTGATATCAACACAGTGATACCTTCAACATCACACTCTAGAGTGATACCAACACAGTGACACCTTCAACATCAAATGCTAGAGTGATATCAACACAGTGATACCTTCAACATCACACTCTAGAGTGGTATCAACACAGTGATACCTTCAACATCACACTCTAGAGTGGTATCAACACAGTGATACCTTTAACATCACACGCTAGAGAGATATCAACACAGTGCTACCTTCAACATCACACTCTAGAGTGATATCAACACAGTGATACCTTAAACATCACAATCTAGTGATATCAACACAGTGATACCTTCAACATCATACTCTAGAATGATATCAACACAGTGATACCTTTAACATCACATGCTAAAGTGATATCAACAAAGTGATACCTTAAACATCACAATCTAGTGATATCAACACAGTGATACCTTCAACATCATACTCTAGAATGATATCAACACAGTGATACCTTTAACATCACATGCTAAAGTGGTACCAACACAGTGATACCTTCAACATCACACTCTAGAGTGGAATCAACACAGTGATACCTTCAACATCACACACTCAGAGTGATATCAAAAAAGTGATACCTTCAACATCACAATCTAAAGTGTTATCAACACAGTGACACCTTCAACATCACACACTCAGAGTGATATCAACACCGTGCTACCTTTAACAACACACACTCAGAGTGATATCAACACAGTGATACCTTCAACATCACACACTCAGAGTGATATCAACACAGTGATACCTTCAACATCACACACTCAGAGTGATATCAACACAGTGATACCTTCAACATCACACACTCGAGTGATACCAACACAGTAACACCTTTAACATCACACACTCAGAGTGATATCAACACAGTGATACCTTCAACATCACACACACAGAGTGGTATCAACATTGTGATACCTTCAACATCACACACTCAGAATGATATCAACACAGTGATACCTTCAACATCACACACTCAGAGTGATATCAACACAGTGATACCTTCAACATCACACACTCCAGTGATACTAACACAGTGATACCTTCAACATCACACACTCAGAGTGATATCAACACAGTGATACCTTCAACATCACACACTCGAGTGATACTAACACAGTGCTACCTTCAACATCACACACTCAAAGTGGAATCAACACAGTGATACCTTTAACATCACACACTCAGAGTGATACCAACACAGTGATACCTTCAACATTACACACTCAGAGTGATATCAACACAATGATACCTTCAACATCACACACTAGAGTGATACCAACACAGTAACACCTTTAACATCACACACTCAGAGTGATATCAACACAGTGCTACCTTCAACATCACACACACAGAGTGGTATCAACATTGTGATACCTTCAACATCACACACTCAAAGTGATATCAACACAGTGATATCTTCAAAATGACAATCTAGAGTGTTATCATCATTGTTCCTTTTCAGCTCTGGGAATAAGATGGTTGGTTGGTTGTATGGTGTTTAGAGCCACTTTCAACAATTTATTAGTTTATATCGCAACAGTGTCTACTTAATTGAAACAGTATTCTAACCTGTTCAGGGATCAAACCCACGACCTTCCACATTTAAGGCGGATGCTTTACCTCTTGACAACTATGCGGTTCTTGGAATAGGAAGAGGCCCAACAGAGTTGTGAATAATTCAACATTGCATACTTTACAAATGGGAGGAAAAACATGCAATTTATCAGCATATTGTTATTAAAGCGGAATGAACCAATGACAAGTAAGCATTACATATCATGTACATTTATCATTGCAAACTTTACTCTACGGATATATGATTTTCTAGCACATTTTCTTTTTTAAAAATACAATTTAAAAATGTTTAACCTTGGGAATGGAAAAAATAGACATTTTTAGCATTAGGAGTCAATTCTGCCTAAAATGTTCAAAAAGTGGTTATTTTTGCTCTTTCCCGTGAGTGATTGCTCAAGACAGGTTTGACTTAATTATAAAACAGCACTACTGGTAAAGATATGATTTCTGTATCAACCTCATACGTGACAGAATCTGTTCCATATATATCCCTGATGCATTTTCCCTGTGACCAGACAAAACAATTGATTTACTCTTTGTGCATCATGCCATGCTGTCTCCCATAAGCTTGATGAATTAATTTAAGAAGAAAGATAGAAAAAGTCTAACCAGAGTAAATTGTACAGAGAACTAGTGTAAACAGACTTACAGCCATATAAACAGCAGTAAACAAACTGTATCTTCCTATTTAAGGCTCTGATCGAACTCCTAAACCAATTAGGCTGGGCAAGAGGGAAAATGGGAAATATTTGATGCATCATTAATTCAGCTATAATCCAAGGAACCATTACAAAGACCTACTCCTAAATTACTTAGCTTTCCTTAATATATCTTACAGAATGTGTATTAAGACTGCAGGCTATGTATGGACTTCTGTAAAAAAGCATTTAATATCGGAAAGAGTTGGTTTCACGTCAGCAACCTATCTGATTAATCCATCATTTGTGAAATTGTAAAATAGTTCAAGATAATTTTATTTGCAATCATTTTATCAGCAGACGTAAATTAAATTTGCAGAAAACACGACAAAGTCTACAATGGTTTAGACAAGACATGTTTTCCATTAACTGAAAGGAACTTTATCAAACCAAGTATATGTACCATGCTGTAAGTACCGCCAAAGTCTACAATGGTTCAGAGAGACATGTTTTCCAAATTGAAAGGAACTTAATGGTGAGATCCAAGTATATGTACCATGTTGTAAGTACCGGCAAAGTCTACAATGATTTAGACAAGACATGTTTTCCATTAACTGAAAGGAACTTAATCGTCAAATCCAAGTATATGTACCATGTTGTAAGTACTGGCAAAGTCTACAATGGTTTAGATGAGACATGTTTTCCATTAACTGAAAGGAACTTAATCATCAAATCAAAGTATATGTACCATGTTGTAAGTACCGGCACTATAGATCTAGAAACACAAAGTAACATTTTACCTTTCGTCTTAAAAACTTTAATATACATTCTAGAGAATACATTTTTTTCATTCTGGAAGGATTTACCTTGTATAATAACCTAGAAAGTTTCCACATTACATAAGATTAACAACAACGCTGTTACCACAAGAAAATGGTACATGGTGCACGCAACTGACGACAGTAGAGCTCTTTGCATTTACCTATTTTTACATGTGATTGGCTAATTCAGATTCACTGAAATAATTTGAATGTGTTTCAAATGCCCCTGATTTCAAATGACTTACCAACAGCTAGAACCTTGATGTTTTTATTGATATACTGGTTTCCGTTGGCTAAACATAAACAATCATGATGTATGATGGGGTATTCATTGAAAAGAAAGAAAAGAGTCAGAACAGTGCAAAACAAGAATGCTTTTTTTCTTTGATATTGAGTGATCAATTGAAACTCAAATATGACTTTAAAAGGCATAGTATTTAAACTGTCTTGAATAAAAGTGTAAATTAATTACATGTACCTTTTTTTAAATTTAGGACAAGGAAACAATGGACACTGTTTTAAATGGCCTGTATCTAAATATCAAGTACAAAGAAGATGATGACAACAACAGATTCATTGTGAGTAGAACCACCGTTCTTCCGCGACTAATTTGAACAAGAAAATATTGGTGGAACCGATAGATGCTCCCCAAGTGAGTGTTGACCAAATTCCCTTAGTGTTGATGGTTACTTGGTTGAAAAATACCAAACTGCATAGCAGGAACAATATGTGGCTCTTCACTTGACAGAACTCATTCGCAAATCATTGAACCTGTACAATATGACAATATGTGCACATCCTAGCTAGTTTTACAAAATTAAAACCAGAGGTTGTAGCGAAATAGCGTCATGAAGACAATATGCACATCTCAACTTGGTAATGATGCATCATAGCAAGTTTTATAAAATTCCAACCAGAGGTTGTAGAGAAATAGAGCGGTGAAGAATTTGGTCACAGACAGAATGAAAGGGCCACAACTCCGTGAAAAATCATCGAACCAGAACACAAAGACAATATGAGCATCTCCACTTGGTAGTAATGCATCCTAACACGTTTCATAAAATTCCAACATGGGGTTGTAGAGAAAAAGCGCAGACAAGAATTTGGTCACAGACAGATCAAAGGGCCATTACTCTGTGAAAAATCATCGAACCGAAACACAAAGACAATATGCGCATCTGCACTTGGTAATGATGCATCCTAGCAAGTTTCATAAAATTCCAACATGAGGTTGTAGAGAAATAGGGCGGACAAGAATTTGGTCACAGACTCAATTAAAAGGCCATAACTCAATTAAAAATCATCAAACCATAACACAAAGACATTATGCGCATCTTCACTTGGCAATGATGCATCCTAGCAAGTTTCATAAAATTCCAACATGGGGTTGTAAAGAATAAGCGGGGACAAGTATTCGGTCACAGACTCAATTAAAGGGCCATAACTCCATGAAAAATCATCGAACCGGAACACAAAGACATTATGCACATATCCACTTGGTAGTGATGCATCCTAGCAAGTTTCATAAAATTCCAACATGGGGTTGTAGAGAAATAGCGCGGACAAGAATTTGATCACAGACAGAATCAAAGAGCCATAACTCTGTGAAAATCATCGAACCAGAACACAAAGACAATATGCGCATCTGCACTTGGTAATGATGCATCCTAGAAAGTTCATAATATTCCAACCAGAGGTTGTAGAGAAATAGCCCGGACAAAACTTAGGGAGGCACTCACGGACGAAGCGGCGACTATAACTTTCCCCCCTTAGGGGGAGCATCAAAACTTTCTTACTTAGTTTTTGGAGTGAGCAGGACGTAAACTAACGACCTTAGCAGTGAGATATAAGTGATCTTGAGACAATGCCTTAACCCTTTACTTCATATAGACCCTTTGGACACCTCTAATATTGAAAGCATTAGTTCACCACATATCAGCAATGGGTGGATTATGTTCATATTAACTGACAGAGTGGAAAACAGTGCAGGAAGTGTTCAGATTGCTCGTTACAAGCAATCTGAACTCTTCCTGTACTGTTTTCAAAGGCCTTCTGTGATTGGTGCAGGAAAATGCGTATCTATGGAGTAAAGGGTTATACCACTCGGCCATGGAGGATTCTTAAGAAGATGATAACAAATAGGAAATATCAATTGTATTGATAAAATAACACCAAAATAATTGATTCAACTTAGAAAATCTTTTATCATTCAGTTATCAAACTTCGGTTAACTCGGTGAAGTGAATATAAAACTCGGTGAATTGAACACAAAACTCGGTCAGAATAATCAAGTTTTTTTACAACCGTCCTAGAATTCCACTCTATCGTTTCTCTTCACTATTAACATTATCTGGAGAAATTGGTTAATTCTATTTCAAGACTATCGCTTGAACATCAAATCAGACCAGACCAGAAAGCCTCCCAGTTTACAGTATATCTATCAGGGCAGAACATCTAATTCTGCTATCTCGTTTACTTTGGGAAAATGAAGAAAAAGTACAGCAAAAAATACACAAAATTTGACTAATATTAAAAATTACTGTTTGTTTTAACTTTATAACAACCTGTCGCTATATTCCCTCATAATATTATATTTGGAGTGTAGAACATTGGACACAAGATCACAAGGTTGTAGGCTTGATCCTCCATCATGGCCATGTGTGTTGCCTTCGAGTAATAAAACATTTTATATGCATAAAATTTTGCTTCATACTAGACTCTGCATGGGTTGTCTAAGTTGCAAGAACTTTACAATAGATGTCAAATAAATTCTAAACTTAGTATGAATTTTTTTATAGATTTTGTGAAATAAGGAGTTAGAAGCAGGGATCTTGTGTGTGTCAACCCATAATTCATTGACCATTTTATACTAGGCACTTCAATCCTTGTTTTTGGATCAATTTGTTTTCTTTAGAATGGGTATCAATAAAACTTAAGTGACTGAGAGCACAAAATTTTTTTCACCTGTTGGCCACTCAAGCCAGAGGTTGCAGGTTTGATCCAGTAGCTCGACCCAATGCCTCTCATAAAACAACACCCAGTACTGGTTCTACCCAGGAAGCAGACTGTGTCAGTATGGTTGGTGATGTTTTGTTTCTGTGTCAGCACGGTCGGTGTTGTTATGTTTCTGTGTCAGCATGGCTGGTGTTGTTTGTTTCCAAGTCAGCATGGTTGGTATTGTATTGTTTCTGTTTTGTTTTTGTGTCAGCATGATTGGTGTTTTGTTTCTGTGTCAGCAAGGTTGGTGTGGTTTTGTTTCTGTGTCAGCAAGGTTGGTGTTGTTTTGTTTCTTCATCAGCATGGTTGGTGTTGCTTTGTTTCTGTGTCAGCAAGGTTGGTGGTGTGTGTTTCTGTGTCAGCAAGGTTGGTGTTGTTTGTTTCTGTGTCAGCAGGGTTGGTGTTGTTTTGTTTTGGTGTCAGCAGGGTTGGTGTTGTTTGTTTCTGTGTCAGCAAGGTTGGTGTTGTTTTGTTTCTGTGTCAGCAAGGTTGGTGTTGTTTTGTTTCTGCATCAGCATGGTTGGTGTTGTTTTGTTTCTGTGTCAGCAAGGTTGGTGTTGTGTGTTTCTGTGTCAGCAAGGTTGGTGTTGTTTTGTTTCTGTGTCAACAAGGTTGGTGTTGTTTGTTTCTGTGTCAGCAAGGTTGGTGTTGTTTTGTTTCTGTGTCAGAAAGGTTTGTGTTGTGTGTTTCTGTGTCAGCAAGGTTGTTGTTTTGTTTCTGTGTCAGCAAGGATGCTGTTGTTTTGTTTCTGTGTCAGCAAGGTTGGTATCGTTTTGTTTGTGCCAGCAAGGTTGGTGTTGTTTTGTTTCTGTGTCAGCAAGGTTGGTGTTGTGTGTCAGCACAGGGTTGTTGTTGTTAAGTTTCTGTGTCAGCAGGGTTGGTGTTGTTTTGTTTGTTTCAGCAGGGTTGGTGTTGTTTTGTTTCTGTGTCAGCATAGTTGGTGTTGTTTTGTTTCTGTGTCAGCATGGTTGGTGTTGTTTTGTTTTTGTGTCAGCAGGGTTGGTGTTGTTTTGTTTTTGTTTCAGCAGGGTTGGTGTTTTGTTTCTGGGCCAGCAGGGTTGGTTTTGTTTTGTTTCTGTGTCAGCACAGGGTTTGTGTTGTTTTGTTTCTGTGTTAACAGGGTTGGTCTTTTGTTTCTGTGTCAGCAGGGTTGGTGTTGTTTTGTTTCTGTGTCAGCAGGGTTGGTGTTGTTTTGTTTCTGTGTCAGCATGGTTGGTGTTGTTTTGTTTCTGTGTCAGCAGGGTTGGTGTTGTTTTGTTTCTGTGTCAGCATGGTTGGTGTTGTTTTGTTTTTGTGTCAGCAGGGTTGGTATTGTTTTGTTTCTGTGTCAACAGGGTTGGTGTTTTGTTTCTGGGCCAGCAGGGTTGGTGTTGTTTTGTTTCTGTGTCAACAGGGTTGGTGTTGTTTTGTTTCTGTGTGTCAGCATGGTTGGTGTTGTTTTGTTTCTGTGTCAGCAGGGTTGGTGTTGTTTTGTTTCTGCATGGTTGGTGTTGTTTTGTTTCTGTGTCAGCAGGGTTGGTGTTGTTTTGTTTCTGCATGGTTGGTGTTGTTTTGTTTCTGTGTCAGCATGTTTGGTGTTGTTTTGTTTCTGTGTCAGCATGGTTGGTGTTGTTTTGTTTCCGTATCAGCAGTGTTGGTGTTGTTTTGTTTCCGTGTCAGCAAGGTTGGTGTTGTGTGTTTCTGTGTCAGCAAGGTTGGTGTTGTTTTGTTTCTGTGTCAGCATGGTTGGTGTTGTATTGTTTTGATAGAGAAGCAATATCACTAATTCATCACTGGTGCGACACTGTAATAATATTATGAGGCTTCTTATTGGCTAGAATTCGATGAAAAATATAAATTGTGTTCTAATAGATCTCTGAACACTTTCTGATGATTTATCATTGAGCACAGGAAAAAACATATTATTCTAGACTAGGAATTTACAAATACCAATATGCATGTCAAGAACAAGTCAATCAAATATCTTGCTTAACAGAAATGAGATAATCATGTTTGTGAATCCATTCTTACAGATAAGAGCTGAAACACTGCAGTAGTGGTACATCAGCATGCACAAACATGCACAAACATGCAGTACATTCCCATTGCTATAGTAACTGCCCAGAGATAACCATGCACATTAAGCCCACAACCATGTATGAGACTAGCTGTCACACTTTATTGTAGATGTAACCAGTCAACTAATGTCATTCTGACACTTCTGTAGACTGTGGGCGGCGATATAAAATATGTTGAATATTTAGTATCATGTTTATGCCATCAATGGCTAACAGAATCTGATGATCAATGAACCTAACCAATCTCTTGTTGGATCATGGAAGAATAACCAATTCTTGAGCACACCCATCTCCACAATTAACTGATAATTTTTCCACTTGAACCAGTGGTGAGAGACAAATGACAATGAGATGCAATGTTGTATATCAATCATCACAGGAACTTCGGTTGGACAGGGATTTAAACTCAGGACCCCGAGATTGATAATCAGATGTGCTACAAACTGAGCTAACCTGGCCCAGCAAAAATATGAACAGACACCACAAAAATATTACAATGAGATTAGTCTCTTTTCAGACACCATTTATTTGTAACCACTGCTCTCCCAAGACCAATTATAACTTACAGGGACTTTGACTTTTCTCTCTGTAAAGTCCAGGTAAAATCCCTGCCCCCCTGTGAGATACTTTGCTTGAGAAAGTCCTGTTAAAAGTTTGGTTAAGTGGTTAAAAATAATAAAAGTGCTATCACATGCACAAGATCAAATAAGTACATTTTAGACAATGACAGGGCAGGTCAACTGTGACAATAATTATCAGGCCAGATCATATAAAGAACCATCGTTATAATCAAAGCTATTTTTTGCAAAATAAAACTCCCCCTCCCCGCCGACACTGTGTGGATGTTGTTTGTGGTAAGAATACGGTATTTTAGCCCCACTGTCCTCCACTAGCCTGGGGGAGCCGGGGTAACTAATGACTGGTGCTTAAACATTATCTTACGTGCATAAAGAAAAAGTTTTCATAAACTATATAAACTGCCCATACAGAGTTAAACTGTATGTTGATGTATCACTGTACATGTAGAGAAAAATGAAGTAACCAAAAAACAACCAACAGTAATTGTTTCAAAAGATATTCTAATAATGTATGTATGCCCTCAAATGTACAACATTAAATATTCTCTCAAAATTTATACTACATGGTATATTTGTATCTACAGAGGACCTCAAATTGAAAAAGTTAAAAAAAGAATGAGTTACAGTAATTTTGTTTACCGCCGCCACCTCTTGTAATAAATAATCATGAAATTATTAGCTGTGTTAACCAGTCTCTTGAAAATCCTCCGAAAAAATGATGATGAAATTGAATAATTGTGTATTTTTCACACCGAGTGAAGATTTTACGATGTACTAGACGTTCTTCAAATGACATGGCTAATTTCATATTATGTTAAGCAGTCAATTGCATTTGGATTTTGGGATGTTTTTCGTTGAGGCATTTGGGACTCACAACATGGTGACATCTAGAGTGTTTTTATGTTCACTGTGCAGTGTGTAGATTTTTTTGTCAATTTTAAAATGTTAAAATGTTGAAAATTCCTGATATGCTTCCTTTATTGTACAAATTTCTTTTAAACTTTTCATTGTTGTTGCCCATGACTTAACGATGGGTTGCGTGCAAGACTGAGGTCCTCCCCCACATATATCATGCCTGTAAACATCATAAGAATATTTAGCCCTGGATGGCATAAAAATGACACTAAACATTCAACAAACAAACGTTTTTATTGCAGTGACATTAAGTAACCTTTTAAAGTCAAGAAAAAACCCATTACCTGTGAAGATGGCAACATTAAACACTTCAAACTAGCCTTGCTTTACTTTTAAACAGTCTGTTTATGATGGTAGAATACACAATTAAATCTGTTAAATAGTGTTTGATAGAGAGATAGCCTCTTCCTTAGTTTATTTTAAACATATTTTATACAATTACATTGAAAAATATCACATATCAATAAACACCTGCATATACAGTACAGTCAAACCTGTCTTAAGCAGCCATTCAAGGGGAATTGCAAAATTGACCCCTTAAGTCAGGTGGCTGCTTAAAACAGGTTGATTAAAACTAAAACGGTTAATAGAAAATGAGGCTGTTTAAGACAAGTGGTTGCTTAATACAGGTGACCACTAACACAGGTTTGACTGTATACCTTTTTCCTTTAGTACCCAGGGTGCGAAAAAAAAAATTCTGACAACTTACCTGATCTTTATACAGGACTCCGTGGCTGATATGATTTATACTTGGGCCGCGTACAGTTTGGTTACACGTTTAATGTTTTTACTAAAGTTTGATAACACAAGTAAACTGAATTATGACATGTTCACAGTAAACGTTGCTAAAATAAGCAAACACGTTTGAGAACCGTTTGCTTGTACTAAATCACTTTTTACTGTTCTTTTAGTTCAGCAACATCAGCATTTATAAACATGGGTTTAATGTCATTTTCAATACAGCCTGAGTAGACCGACCATCCTTTCCGCAAGTAACCGGCGAAATTTCTCACATAAAGTTTTTGGACCTAGTGGGACTCAAACCTATAACCTCAGTGGTGAAAGGTAACTTAAGTGATCTTGAGCCTGGCCTAAGACCACTCAGCCACGGAGGACCCCCTGTTTAACCAAATAAATGAATGCAGTCTTGTATTTATGATTAGAGATTTTACTGCATATAGTTCTTGAATTCCTCTCTTGATAGCTGGGCCAAATAAGCTCAGTCAGTTGTGCGTCTGACTATCAATTCAGGGGTCTTGAGTTCAAATCCCCAACCGGCAACAATCTCTATGATAATAGATATACGACATTGTGTCTAAGTAAGTTTAAGTTTAAACATATTTATTTTACTTCAATTGTGAAACAAGTTCTTGCAACTTAGGCAAATCACGCTCAAAGTTTTCCTGGTTAGTACCAGTACTAAGCATATGCATATGAATCTAAATAGAACCACTGTCCTTACACAAGTAACTGGCAAACATTTTTGGAATGAGCGAGACTCAAAACTATGATGGCAGTGAGAGGTAAGTGAACTTGACACTGCATCTTAGACCACCCCTTAGTTTACAATGTAACATGGTTTTGCTCCCAGTCAATATATTCTCCACTAACACCTATCATAAATAAAACAAGCGGGGCGGCAG
This sequence comes from Panopea generosa, assembly GCA_029582155.1. NCBI lineage: Eukaryota > Metazoa > Mollusca > Bivalvia > Adapedonta > Hiatellidae > Panopea > Panopea generosa. The sequence continues at coordinate 23,074,618 of CM055897.1, read as the reverse complement.
TGTAGTGGATAGAGCGTTAGACGCTCATTCCAGAGGTTGCAGGTTCAATCCCCACCTCAACCCGATGCCTCCTACAAAACAACACTCAGTGTACTGGTCCTACCTGATAAGCAGACTTGAGAGCAGTTCATATATAAATGCTGAGCTTTTTTCACAATTGAACTTCAATAAATTAGTGAAAAATGAAAACAAGCATAAAACAAGAATTCCGCGGAATGATGTCTCTCCGTGTCCACTTTGACCGTTAATACACACATGGGAGAGATAAATTAAAATACAATGACAAAAATGGCCGCATGTATCTGCAAAGCTCAAAAATTATTGTTTTAATCCAGTGGTAACAGAGAAATGATATAACAACTTCCATAATATATTAAAGAGTGGTTATTTAAAATAATTATTTGATTCGATGAATTTAGTAACAGCCACGATTTGCAACAATATGACACAAGAATTTGCTTATATTCATGCAAGAGTTATCTTACTTGGTTAATGTAGTATAATCCAAGTATGAGTGTCCTAGCACTTGTACTTGTTGAGAAATAGTGTAAAAATGAAAACTTAACGTTGGAGGTAAATGCAAAATTCAGCATCAAACAAAGTCAATGGACCATGCAATGTAGGTCATACTCAGCATCTGCAGTATATAATGTGATGCAGGGTGTTAGTTGTAACTATGATCCAAGTATGAGTGTCCTAGCACTTGTAAAACAAAAACTTAACATTGGAGCTAAATATAAATGTTTGACGCCGCCGCCGTCGATGGAAAAGCAACACCTTAATCTCGCGTCGCGCCTTCATCGCCAGGAGACAAAAAACACCTCATTAAGTAGATGATTAAAGATATATCACATCTTCCCTCTTGTCTATTCCCTTCATCAACATTTCGAATTAATCATACAGCATGCTTTGATTTTAATGAAGACAAATTCTCCTTAGCAAAATAATGATCACTGCAGATTACCATCTTAAGGACTCATCATTAAAGACACCATAATTGAAAGCTTGACGATAGCAGATGTCTGATATCACTTCTGAACAGGCTGTCTTTGGAAGCATGAAAATATATCACCAGGCTATCAGATATCATTTAAACTGGTTTTATAATATAACTGGAGGCCATTGTGACAATTTCAAATGTATTCTGAATATATTGTGTCTGAATTTAAACTATCAGCATTACAATAATAAATCATGATGAATCATTTATGTACAAATTGTTTGTTATCAAATTCCCTACGGGTTTTGTAATTTGTTTGAATATTAAAAGACTGCAGCATGGTCTAGTGGTAGAGCGTCCGTCGCGCATGCGGATGGCCGTTAGTTCAATTCCCGACTGGGTCATACCAAAGACTTTAAAAAAGGTACTAGAAGCTTCCTAGCTGGGCAGGGATTCAAACTCATAACCCCTGGATTGATAGTCATATGCTCTACTGACTGAGCTAATCGTGCCTGGCTCCACATTGGTACAATGTATTCAAAGCAGTTTTTTAGCTGGAAACCAGTCAAGCATAGTCAGAAACCAATGACTTCCCGATTCTTAAGGTGCAGCTGACCTCTGCCTGCATATGCATATACCAGAACCAGCGAATCAATGATTCTTCATGTACAGGGAACCAGTCAGCTGGTGACCAATCACATCTGTCAAGTAAATCTTCATGTACAAGAAACCAGTCATCTGGTGACTAATCACCCTTGAAGACAGTACATCGGATCACTGAATCTTCATGTACAGGAAACCAGTCATCTGGTGACCAATCACTCTGAAGTACACCGAATAACTGAATCTTTATGTACAGGAAACCAGTCACCTGGTAACCAATCACTAGGTAGTACATGATGTCTGATGTACAAAAGTTTACTGTACTCTTATGTGATGCAGACCAATTCCAACTCATCATTTATTTATTCAAATTGACAACAATTGGCTTTACCTCATATCCAACAGGAAATATATGGGCCTTCAACTTGTGTGTAAATGAGAATAAATGTAGTTTATTTGTCTTTATAACATCTAATGACAGATATCAAAATAAGATGTGCTTTTTTATGTTTTTATGCATTAAAAATAAATACTGGCGGTAAACAAATGCTCTCATTAAAGATTGTTGTTACGCATCAAAAATCATTACTGCCCATATTCGCACTGTCTTGATACAAAACAGAGAACCAGGGTCATATTCACCAGAGAACAGTCTTAGATTTGAACTTGAAAATCCAACATCTTAACCTTAGATACCTGAGTTTACCATGACAGGTAGAATAATTGAGAGTTTATTTGAGCATATATTAAGCGTCTCTATTTGCTTGCAAATTTTGGCCTAAAGCAATGGTCTCAAAATTCATTCTTCAGTTCAAGAATATTCTTAAGAATGTTTGGTGAATACCACCTCAGGTCAATTCAAATTGAGTATGCCATACTGGGTTGTTTTCGCATCACTTGTGCAAAACAGGTGATTATTCATCCAAAATGGTGTCAAATTACATCAATTGTTGTCTTTCTTTTCAAAAAGAAAATTTCTTCCTTGGAACAAAATTATAACAGGATTCAGGATTTTGATAAAGTTTCTGATTGGTCAATTCCTATCGGTGTACCTCAGCAATTTCCAAATTCCAGTGATTTCTGAAGATTATCTGAAGATGTTTTTTTCTGCATTTGTTTTTTAAAATGACAAATATCTTAAACAATATATCTGTAACAATTTTCGTCTTCATTTTATTTGAACATCCCTGATCAGCCATTGGGGACTGGTGTTCCTCTGTCAACCTAATCTTACTTCCTGGTTCAAATTTTGTTCTGTACAAAGTGTCAAGGCATTTGTATTTTTTGTCTCATTGTCTCTCACTGCTGATTCAAGTGGGAAAGTTATCAGTTAATTGTGGGTCAGGATCCCAGGAAAGAGCCAGGTAACAGTAGGTCAACTGATCTTCCGTTAGCCCTTGATGGCATAATGATGCTAAATATTCAAACAAACAAAAAACTTCTGATAACCAAGGATTGATCATCGCAATTCTTCCTCCTCCATAACAATGACAGTCACGTAGTTTATGTATCTTTCATGGGTTTCAGATGCAGAAAATTCAAATCCGAGGGACAAAATTTTCAATCTGCTTAGAAAAACAAAGGACAGATATTTTTTCTTGTATACAATACTAACTTTAGATTTTTATTCCAGTTTATTTTTTATAGTAGCGCAAGGATACCATAGTAGTTATGAATGAAAATGTCATAGCACAAGGAATTTGTCAAAATTGTGAGGATTTTATGAATGGTGTTTATGTCACAGAGCGAGAATTTCAATTCAGCCCCAGGGTGAGATAGATATACCTAACCCCAGTAAAAGTGCAAATATCCTTATACTTATTTGGTGTGCAAGAAATAATTCTATTGTCAGAAGTTTAAAATGTGGCCGACCCACATTTAGAAAAAATAATCACTCAATCATAATGATTTTTTTTTCATCAACTTACACTTTCATTCAATAAATAATGCCCTGTATCCCAAATTACGGTAAACTGATAGACTAAATATAGTATTGACTATCAGGGACGCATTCAGTATAGTATGCACTATGTTGCATTACCAAACAAAAACGAACTGAAAGGTGTTCATTTTAAGCTATTACCATTTGCTAAACATTAGCACAGAACTTCTATAGTTATTTGCCTGTGTTTAATCAAGGCAAATCAAAGGCCATGATCGAACTTAGCCCAGTTTACATTTAATTAGCATGTTAGTTGTTTAATGTTTGCTTATATAAACAATTCTTGTTTGCTATTTAATCCAATCTCAACACAGCCCTGGTTCAAGACATTGTAAGTTTGAAGGAATCTAAGTGATTTAAGATCGAAGACTTTCTTTTAAAATAACTCGTTATAACATTGAAATCCAAACCAAAATCTGGTAAAACATGAAATATATATTCTGGTAAAACATCATAAATTTGTGAACTTAAAGAAAATCAGGTGAGGTAGTACAACAAAACGATCATAGTTCAATATAAAACGAAATCAAAATGAGATTGTACATTAAAATGCATGCGTATACAAGAATTTTTGTTTTTTTAAATATTTACTGTCATTTTCATGCCACTGAGGGCTGACAGACAATCAGTTAACCTAACCACTATTTCCTGGGATCCTTGATAGTTAATCAATACTCAAGCACACCCCATCTCTGCATGTAACTGATAACTTTCCCACTTGAATCACTGATGGGAGATGAATGACAGTGAAATGCAATATCATATATCAATTATATCACAGAAACTGTGGCTGGGCAGGGATTTGAAATCTCACAACAACCTGATGGATAGTAAAACATGCTACCGACTGAGTTGACAGGGCCCGTTACAAGAGGTTTAAGAAACATCCAACACATATTTTGGTCTGCCTGCCTGCCTGCCTGCCGGCCTGCCTGCCTGCCTGCCTGCCTTCCTGTCTGTCTGATGACTTCATCAGGACATAAACCAATGTATGGAAATGACATACCCTCATTATTACATATAGCAGAAAAAATGTAACAGTCACAATTGTGAAGAAAAAATAAATTATTGCATCATCAAATAATTACAAGAAATAATGGATCCACTCCAAAGTATATCAATGGGATTTATAATTGAGATATCAATTACATTCAACAGTAAATTTAATCTGTACAGTATAAAAAAAACTATTATAAAAATCAAACATACCTTTTCCAGAGAACAAATCCATAATAACATGTATCTCAGGTAACAAAATGAGCTCAATTTCACAAAATGAACAGAATATCTCGGATATTAAAACAAGCTTAATTTCAAGAAATTTACAGAATAATAATCAAGTTAAAAATCCCACGAAACCAGTGTTGTTATCAGCTGGTATTTCCCATGTCTATTGTTCAGGAGTACACAATAAAACATCATTCCTGTATTGACATACTCATCAACACAGCCTGACATAATTACGCAACAACAAACACATTACAGAACCCTATGTGCAATGACTCACGCTTCAAAAACTCCTAAATTACAGAAAACAGTCGGCCAATTTCCGACCAAATGTGAATATTCATGAAGAGAAATCAATTTTAATCAAGCACATGAATTTAACTTGCAGATCACCACAATCCAGTTTCCTCAACAATCAATCTTCCTCTAGAATACAATATTTGAATTTTTTAACAAGTGATGTGAGTGGATTCCATTGCATCGGTATAAGTTCAGCCCGGTGGAGTAATTACAGTCGCAGTATCACTGATAGTGAATGGTTGCATCACAATTTAAGCAACCCAAACATTGTCAATAAATCAATAACTTCTCAATACAAAGTTGTCGGTATTAGCAACCATGCCTTCCATAATCCGTTTCTATCCAATTTGCAAGTGTCGGAGTGGTAAATCAAACGTCATAATGGATCCCTTACCGTATGATTCATTAATGTAGATGCCATCTACAAATGGTAACACTGGCATTGTTATGACTAATTTTGGAGAGAAGAGCAGGCAGTATTTATTCAAGACAAAGAAATGAGCAACTGGGAATCATGCAGTAGATGCTATTTTGTTTTGGTGTAAAATCAGAATTTAAACCCTATTTGTAGGAAAGCATAACCATTTGGAGATCATAATCTCAAGGAATCATTACTTAAAATGTCATAATTTAGATATACTTTAAAATACCCAGTTGATCATAATCTGAAGGACTTGTTATCTGAAATGTCATAATTTAGATATAATTTAAAGTACCCAGTTGTTCATAATCTTAATGAATCAGTATCTAAAATGCCATAATTTAGATATAATTTAAAGTGCCTAGTTGATCATAATCTCAATGAATCATTATATCTAAAAAGCCATAATTTAGATATAATTTAAAAGTACCAGGTAGATAGTAATCTCACAGAATCATTATATCTAAAATGTCATAATTTAGGTCTATGATTACATAACTGCTGTGTGATTCCTTTTAAGGATAAAGAATTTCTCGTTTCTTTGTCTTGAATACTTTTCTCCAAAATTAGTCATTATTAAAGCAGTGCCAATGTACCATTTATTACCAGATGACAGCTCTATGAATGAATCACATGGGAAGGGATCCATGCAGTTTGACAATGTTCAACCACTGTAATGGTAATCTGCAGTGGACACATTACTATGAAAACCCGAACAACAAGTGACATTTTTTATGTAATTAACACAGAAATTGGTATGCTGATACAATATGTTATCACTTAATGAAATACCAATTACATGTAAAGTGTTAAGCATTATGGAATTGTTAGATAATTGAATATTTTTTAACTTCGTTTTCATCAAATGCATTATAAAATTATAATATAAGAAGTTTCATTGGAGGAGAAAGATCTCAGGATGAATCTGAGCAGGACCGCGGTCCTTCTACAGGTAAGTGGCTAACTATTTTCCTACAGAGTTTTTGGACATAGCAAGGCTCGAACTCAAGACCTCAGCAATGAGAGATAATTGATCTTTCAGACAATTGGGACCACATGAACTCAATAACATAAATGTCAGTCATGTGATCAGAAATTACAATAAGGCTGACATCTCGAGAACTGCTATTAAAGTCTTACATTTAGGCCTAAATTAAAATATTGTTTATTTGTCCCTTAATTATCTACCAATCATTTTCATCTAGGGTAGGTAGGTAAATAGGGTATTATTATATTATATTTCATATTTTTTGTCAGACATGATGTCTTATTACTAGTATTACCTGTTTCTTGCACTGTGATTATTTCGTTACAGTGGCATAACCAGCAACAATCTAAAGATGTTTATTTTATACAGAAATGAGCACCATATTTATTAATGACGAACAATTTTGTGAATTTTCATAGCCTTTTGTGGATTTTTTAGTTGGAATCTGATTTTATGAATATGAGAAACTGTTTTATATAGAGAACTGTAGGAAAAAAAAGACTGTTGCCCAGGAAAGGAACAAACAAAACATATTCAAACTTGCAGATATACCGGTAACAGAAGCATCGGATATTGGCAATGACAAACAATAAAAATTATTATTTTTAAGGGAATGCAATAAAATTATTAGAGCAGGGGCAAGCAAATACTTTTTATTTTTAGGCTTAATATTGCAATCTACAAGTGCAGACAAAGGTAAACATAAAAGTAGAGACATCAAATAGCACAGTTGACCTCTGTTGATTATTTTATACAAAAGACTGAAGATGCATCTGATAAACTGTATACATTCTGACAGTATACCAATAAATGCTCTTTTCTAAATAAAGATGTGATCATGGAGATACGTCCAACAGACTTGGAACTTTCCCAGAATGCAACAATTGGCTGCAGCAGTCGAGGTTCGTGTGCATGTATGTATATATCAATTGCATCACGCGAGATGCAGTCACATTGCATTATAAAATATTGTTTAGAATGCAATAAAATAATACAGACTGTTACACCGACTACTGGTAACAAGAGAAGACAATACGGAAAATTTGCATTATGTGTTGCTGACATCCCAGAGTAGAAGAGAATATATTAACGACAACAAAACAATCAATCCTGAATACTACCGGTAATTGCTGTCAGTGTCTTTTTTACTTTTTTTCTCAATGGGAATCCCATAATGCAATTTCTTAGACTGTCTGAGTGCCCCTGACATGGACGTTTTTGTTCCTATAACCAGACAAACTAGAAATATCACAAAGAACTATATTTATGAAAACATAAAATGTGATGCATGTGAGACCTTGACCTTGAACATGCCTACCACAATGTGTGTGTTACCCTGAACATTTGTGTGAAGTAAGATGGATGAAGTTCTATCTTTTTAAACACTGCAGCATGGTCTAGTGGTAAAGCATCTTCCTTGCATGCCAAGGTCGTGGGTTTAATCCCCAGCTGGGTCATACCAAAGATTTGAAAATGGTACTAGAAGCTTTCATACTTGGCGCTTAGCATTTAGAGGATAGTTCTAGGTCTGGTTGGCGCAGTTACAGTATAATGTGACTGGGTGATACCGTACCATGTGTCTGCGGCATGATACTTCAGTGAGGCAGCACTCAGAATACTGTCTCAGATAGACACAGTCGCGATATGACTGAAATATTGTTGAAAGCAACGCAAAACACCAATGAAACAACAACTATTTTTTTTAGTTTACAACTTTTAATGTTATTGCTGTCAGACAATTGATTGAATATTTAGCGTAATTTTTATGCAATCGAGGGCAAACAGACGGTCAATTAACCTAACCACTGTTTCCTGGGATCCTGGAAGGTTAACCAGTACTCGAGCACACCCTATCTCTGCAAGTAACTGATAACTTTCCCACTGCGGTGAGAGACGAATTATAATGAGACACAATGTGGTATATCAATCATCACTGAGAATGTTGCCGGGCGGGAATTCGAACTCATGACCCCTGGATTGATAGTCAGACGGGTTAACTGACTGAGCTAATTCGGCCTGAATTTCAGAAAAAATATTAACTTATGACCATGATTATTATATACATGTGTAGATATCAAATATCTACTGGGAGAACCGCTATGCTTTTAAATTTGAAATGTATAACCTTGGCTACAAGGGATCATGAGTTCCCATTTTCATTTGTATGGTATTTTATGCATTTTTTTAAACAAGATTTCAGAAACTGTTATTAATCCTTTACTCCATAGATATGCATTTTCCCGCACCAATCACAGAAGGCCTTTGAAAACAGTGCAGGAAGAGTTCAGATTGCTCGTATGAGCAATCTGAACACTTCCTGCACTGTTTTCCACTCTGTCAGTTAATATAAACATAATTCACCCAATTATTCAAAAGCCTTCTATATTAAATATCAAAAAGCGTCTTTATTAGAGGTGTCCAAAGGTGTCTATATGAAGTAAAGGGTTAAGACAGTTGTTGCTTAATACAGGTTAATTTGCTCTGAAAGCATAGAAATGGGAAATAGTAAATGTGGCTGCTTAATACAAGTGGCTGCTTAATAGAGGTGACCACTAACATAGGTTTGACTGTACATGTGACCACTATCAACCAATGAAAATCTGTGAATGTCAGTGTTATGTTTGATAGAAGATTTCACAATTTCATGGCAAGATATGATATTTAATATGTCAGCGAGGGATTTACGAGGAAGAAGCAAGGACATTGTCTGCCGACTGTAATCCAAGTCTTACTTACTGGGAATGCAAGAGAACAGTACACCCTCTGACACAAATAAGAACATAATAGATATGATGATACAATACAAATGTCTGCTGATGCTTCTATTGAATCTGCCATGTGGCATGTCACATGTTCCGCAACATGCCAGATATATATGGCAGCCAGACAGTAATATTGAATTTTACAAACACCTTAGGTTTATTATAGTTTATAATACAAAAGTAATTGATCGGATGCGAGAACGACTATCTCTCCATCCACTGGTCACATGGCATCATTTTTCCAAGTAAATATAATGAAGTGTTTAGTTAGACATCCTTATCTTGTCTAAGGAAAATGGTAACATAGCAACCAATATCAATCATTGATTGGATTATCGACTTGTTTGACTGACAGACTCCCACGTCAGGTCAAATGGTATTAGGCATTCATAACAAGAGAACCACATTATTCTTGAAAATGGGAAGGGCCCAAACCTTTGAAATTGGGAAAAAACATCTATTTTACTTTGACTGCAAAACAAGTTCTTACAACTTTGGCATATAATGCTTTTATCAAGTCTTCCTGGGTAGCAAGTGTCTTGCTCAAGGACTTCACACATAGCCATGACGGAGGATCAAACTCACAACCGTGCTCTACCACTGTACCACATGCTGTACTACAAACTACACGAACACTTAATGAAGTGCGTTGACTCCTAAGATGGGAACCAACAATACAGAAAATTGCGAATCAATTACCATTTCTTCCAACAAACGGTATTCAATACCATATCACGACAAACAGCCAATAAATGTATATAAACTACAAATCTCTAACTAGTTTATGTTGTATCTTCCGCAACAACAACATACATGTATAGTTGACAGAAATCTGATGTAATAGACTCTAGTGTGACAGCAAATACAGACACAATAGCCAAACAGACAATGGAAAACATATTGATTTTATACAAAACAAATCAAAACAATAAAGTATGTTTTTGAATCATACTAGTTAGTAATTTCTGTGTGGAATCGCAGTAATAAACAACAAAATATCCAATATCATTAGACAATGCACCATTACAATGGCTGGCGGGGGGAAATATGAATTACCAACAAAGTCGGTCATTGACCTTAACCTAATTGAACTTTTTTATCCTTGTTTTTGTATCATTCTTTAAAAAAATGTTTGTTGGCTGTACTGCGACCCAGAATTTTCATGTGGGTAGGAAGGAAGCTTTTTTTTTTTTTCTACATTTTGGTTTTAATTGTCATTTTGAATAAAAATCGACAAAAGTCATCAAAACAACAGTGAATGCTATGAAAGTCAATAAAAAAATTGAGTAGCTGCAATTTGAATATATAAGAAGGAACATGGCAAGCAAACGTTTATTTAAGAACAACGTCATACATTTAGTTTACATATATGTATCTTACAGCGATCGTAAAACCCTTTCTAACAGATTACTGGTACATATCTTGCTTGATTTCAGGTATCTCCGGTAGAATGAGAATAAAGTATAAATTTACAGATAAAGTGTCTTGTGGATACAACACAAGACGATGCTCTAACAATAGACCACACAATTATAGACATAATTTAGAAATTGTAGACACTAGAACCTACTGAATGGCACTGAGCAAAATAATGTAGACACTGGACAAACCAACTTACTCACAAGCTGTGTCTATGTTGTTTGTAAATGTAAATTCTACAAAATTTATGTCTATGTTATCACTGTCAAGAGATTTTGAGGTGAAGATAAAATAAAAGTGTTTAAATTAAAGGGAGTATATCAGGAAAAAATGCTATAAATCGACATTTCAGTTAGAGTAGTACACTTGTAACGAAATCCCAATTCTAAAAATAGACAGCACTAAACTACTGCTTGACATCATTCAGACTCTTTCTTAGATGAAACAACTTTTACTACTCTATCAATGGCAGATCTACTCTTTAAAAAATAGCGTATCCCCCCTCCCCTCTAAACTCCTATATACCAAACTCCTCAATACTGCTTGACGACCTTTGCATCGCCATTTGGACTCTTTCTAAGATGAAGCAATTTTTACTGCGTGTAAACGGATCGAAATGAAATCAAAATAAAATCATGCGACTCATTTAATACATGTATCAAAAAATATGTTGCAATTTTAAACGGGAAATCCATTTTAGTCTTACCTAGGCGTGTAGCCCAAGTTAGGATATATCCCTTTTCAATAAATTTGTTTGCATGTCTAAAAAGACATCCTCTTAGCAATACGGGGCCAGTGAGCATATATATATATATATATATAGGGATGATATATTGGAAAAAAATATTTTAACCCAATTTTTAAATTTACAAAAATCCTGATTTATGCCCTTTAACTAGTTTAAAGGATCTAGGCAAAATACTGTGTAAACAATTTCTGTAGTGGATATCTTGAAGGTCTACCAGGACCGACCAATCTGGCCATGGAAAAAAAAGCCTCAAATTCGCTGGGTCCTCCGTGGCTGAGTGGTCTAAGGCACCGTCTCAAGATCACTTACCTCTCACTGCTAAGGTCATAGGTTTGAGTCCCACTCGCTCCAAAGAAGTTATGAGTGAAAATTTGCCAGTTACTTGCGGAAGGACAATGATTCTACTCAGATTGGCTCAGTCTGAGGTATTCCTCCACTAGTAAAACTGGATATGCCATATATAACCTGTAATATGTTGGAAATGGCATTAAACTCCATTAAAAATTTTTTTTATCTCTTTATCGTATGGTAAGGTTATCAAAAATTCTAGCCATCAATGCAAGATTAAAGTAAGACAAATAACATCAACAAGAGATGCAATACTATAATTTTATCATGATGTTTGTCTATTATTTAATTTTTAAGGAAGGAGACTTCTGCAAAAAATCGAAGTTAATATTGTGTAAGGGTCATGGCTAATTAATTAACCATAAAAAATATGACAAGGTCATTCTAAGGTCAAGCTACATGGTCTAGAGTAGTTCCACTTCTTCCATAACTATAAACCAAATTTGAGGAGTATGGGACAAACAGTTTTTCAAGAAA